>JADRCD010222638.1:0-20015 GCA_019843815.1 Montemys delectorum
CTTGGCGGCCGCCGCCGGGTGGGCGGGCGCCAGCCGAGGGGCCTCTCCATTCATTCCCTCATTAGGGATGCGGGGCCGCCTCCGCCCGCCCGCCTGGCCGCCCGGCCGGATTTCAGAAGTGACTCGCCCCACCCGCGGATCTGGCTGTCCCCGTCCTCCCCCCCCCCCCCCCCCCCCCCGCCCCAGCCCCGCAGAACCTCCGGCGTCCTGCGATCTGACGTTGGTTCTTGTATGGCTTTTAAACCTGCACTGGGGGACAGACACATAGGGGTTCGTGTGTATACGGAACGATCGCCCCCGCCCCCGCCTCCTTCCCCCTTGTTGTGTATTTTATTTTGTTTCACTGGGGGGAGCATCGGATACCATCCTGCTCTACATTTGGCCCATCCTTAAATTCCCCTCTGGTATTCCTTGAGCCTTCCTTCTTCCTTCAGCATCCTTCTGCCCTGGGGTGGGTGGAGGTGTTTCAGGGGCAGAGGTGGACAAAAGGCACAAAAGCCTCGTGCGAGGAGCTGGCCCAGAAAGCGTGTAGAAGAAGGCTCCCCGCACCCCGCAGCATCCCTGGAGTGGGTGAGACTAGATGTCTACATTGGCTGATCGTCACTTCCTGGGATACAAGGGAGTGTCACTTAGGCTACTTATTCAGAGAGAAAGAAGGCTGTCTCTGTGGTCGGTCCGAACTCTTCCTTCCAAAAGGCTCCTTTGCCCTTCCATCCACCTGCCACTGCAGGTGCCGAGCATATTTGTCCCGATGCAATTGCTGTCATTCTTCCTCTGATGTTCTGCGCACTTGGCCTCTAGGATAAAACTTTACCATCTCCCTTTTCCTTTGCTTTCTTCAACCTCGAATGGGAGCCTTAGGATGGTGGGAAACTCCTCCTCTTTTCTAAATGCATCCATTTGAGGAAGAATTCCTGTGCCAGATGGTTTTTTATCCTGACTCATTAAAAGTTGTTTCTGAAAACTTAACACTTGACCCTTAAAACATGGGCCAGAAGAACCTAAAAATAGCAAACCCATATCTTGAGGGAATATATATATGTATGTATATATATATATATATATACATACATATGTATATATATTCACTCTGTATGTAGTCACTTCTAGAACAGCTGCATCTTTATTTCTCTAGCATCCCATGTTGTAAATATTTCTCAATTCTACAGAGTAAAATCACAAGACCCCTTTGGTGACCATCTCTAGTGTTCAGCCCACACTTAGGCTTTGGAACTTCTGACAAGGCCACAGCCTGAATTACGGTGTGCCCCTGGGAATGTCTCACGTGTAGGGTCCTTCGGAAACCGGGGTTCACCAAGATGTACTGAAGCCTGTGTTTGTACTTTTCTCATCAGCTGGAAGGCTGCACACTCCGCAGCCCCACCGATACAGAACCCCTTGTGTTACAGCCGTATCCGCGTTAGCCTAGGAGTAAGCAAGCATTGCCCAGAGGGTGCTCCCCGCACTGGGGTATGCAGCAGGTCTTCCATCAGTAGCTTAGATCTCGTTCTCAGGTTATCCCCTGTCCTCATCCTTGAGGTAACCCTGACAGGGATATATCCATTTCACAAGCGTCCACTGAATTGACTTATTCACCACCATCACTACCTCAGGTTAATAAGGCACAGAAGGACATAACTGGAATGTGTGGGGGTGTTCAATCTTGTACCAGTCACAAGACCTATGAGCTCACCCCGGTGAGGGATGAGGCTAATTAGAGACAGAGCTCAAGGGGAGCCTAGGATCCGGGCCCAGTGGCGTCCACACAGACAGCTCTTAGCTCCACCTGCTAAGCTTTGCTCAACTAGTGAAGCTGAGTGGTTATTCTTCAAAGGACACTTTCTATATTGTTGCTGAGGAACTTTCGTAGCAAGGGGCTACATTCAAAGAGAACGATTTTTAATAACCCAGAACCGTAATTCTAGTCAATAAGATAGACAAGAAATAACTTTACCTTTAAAAACTGGCACTGAATTCGTGGTAATACCCACAGTCCTAGATTTGGTACGTAGTGGAAAATGCACTTTTTGACAGGTCAACAAACAAACAACAAAACCTCCATTTTAAAAAAAGAAGTTGCATGCTCTTCTACTGTGAAATGGCATAAGGGGATATTGGGATGTGGTCAAAACTGCTTGACCTTTGTCCTTAATAATGAAAATGCCCACAAGCAAGGTTTCCCTACGTGGCTTTTTGTAGCTGTGACTTTGTGAAAATGGCTGAGGGGAT
This sequence comes from Montemys delectorum, assembly GCA_019843815.1. Classification (NCBI taxonomy): domain Eukaryota; kingdom Metazoa; phylum Chordata; class Mammalia; order Rodentia; family Muridae; genus Montemys; species Montemys delectorum. Next base: position 2,230 of record JADRCD010222638.1, read on the forward strand.
GTTTTAAGGTTTTTAGCCGTTCTCTTTGGGGCTATTAAAAAATGTGACACGTGTAGTTTAGAAGCTTCGGGGGTAGAGTGGTTTAAAAGTTTGAGAAGAAATTTGAGGTTCTGCCAAAAGAAGAAAAATGGGGATCTCCAATGTGTTAAACCCAGATAGATGGACGGCTAACGAGTGCAGCTAACCATGGGCCCCACGGAAGAAACTTTGTAACTACACTGGCCCGCTAGGGGCACTAGCTACTCTTGGCTCCTCAGCAATTGAAAAGTGACTTGAATTTTTATTGATTTCATCACAATTTAAATTCAGAAACAAGTTTGATTCCATGTTTGAGCTTTTTAAAAGTTATTTAGAAAGAATGTTAATGTCGGAATCTACTTTTTTTTTTCACTCCAGATGTTCTGAAACCTAAACAAAAATCAAGTATGTCTCCTGAAGATGTATCATCTAAGGACCGGACAGGTGGTTCAGCAGCGAAGAGTGCTTGCTAGATAGACACAAGGCTCTGAGTTTGAACCCCCAGCATCATGTAAAAAGCCAGATATGGCCACTCTGACCATAACCACCTACTATGGGGGTGGAGACCTACGAGGGGGGGGGGTAGAGACCTACTGTGTGGGGGTGGAGACAGAGGATGTTTAGCTGGCTTAGCTCCAGGTTCACTGAGAGGTACTGTCTCAAAGTAGTAAGGTACATACACTACACACGTGTAGTATATACATACACCACACACATGTGCTCGAGCACACTCTGTGTGTGTGTGTGTGTGTGTGTGTGTGTGTCTCACACACATACAAAATAACACCTGAATTAGGCTTAACTCTAAGAAGCAAATGTATATGTTTTAACGAGTAGGAAACGAAAAGATGTGAGATGTCTCATCAACTGACGTGGATTACATATTAAAATGTAAATATTTTGATATATTAAGTTAACTAAAAATATATTATTAAAATTAATTTCACCATTGTTTTGTATTTCCAGATGTAGATTCTGAGGAACACATGCTTGTATAAATGGCTTACATTACATGTCTGGGGCATAGCCCTTCTCTGTGAGTTCAAACTGAGAATAAAGAGGTTCAACTGCTAAAGAGCCAAAGACCTCGATTAGAAGCTATTAATTATTTATTCTGTGGGAGAGTGGCACCCAGTACACATTTATTGAGTGGCACATACCCAACAGACTGTTCAAAGAAACCGTTCTTCACCTGATCATTCCCAGCAGTGAACAGCATCATCCATTTGAGGAATTTAGTGGGGAACCTGTTGAAAACATACAAAGACGTGTGAACAGATTATAGTTGTTTGTAAACAAAGAATTGGTCAGATATGACAGAGACAGCAGCTTTAATAGTAAATCTGTAAAACTACAGGTATGCTAAAGCAGATGTACTAACACTGCCTGAGGCCCTGCAGAATGTCCCAGTGGGTGAAGGCCATTGTGGTACAAGGTGGGCAACCTAAATTCTATCCCTAGAACCCACCTAAAGGTGGAGAGAACTGGCTCTGCCGTATTACCTCTGACCTCCACCCACGGACTGTGGCAGGTGTGCCCCTCCCCCGCCAACCACACGCACAATAATAAGTAAGTTAATTAAAATTTAAAATAGATCTAATATCCAACAGACATGGCTGGAAAACAGTTATTTATTGAGGGCACATTTTGTTTCCCATTCAATAGGAGACGTATGCCTTTCCATTTAACCTCTCAAGATAATGAGAGGACAGGCAGTTCTATGTGGTGACAAAGGAGCCCAGCTAAGAAAGCAGGCTCAATGCCCACTGAGAAAGAATCCTCATTTCTTTTTATAAATAATCTTGGGTCTTGATTGCATCCCAATGGTTATCGCAGCCATCCGCATCAGCCCGAGTCAGCCCACTGTGCTCATTCAAAACCAGAATCCATCGCTCAGTGATCAAGCTCGCCTCTCATTCCCCCAGAAACTTTCTGATCAGCAAAGCTGGGCTGTCTGGAATTCCCCAGTCACATTGTGCTGCTTACCCCTCCATGCCTGTGGCATCTGTCCCCCCTTCTGGAATGTCCTCTCCATCTTTCTACCTTACAAATCCTTTTGGGAACCTTCCCTGGTACCTGCTCCTCCCTACACCCACAGCTGACTGATCACCCTGCCTGTGCCTGGGTTAGCTTTGCCAATTGGACAGTCTTCCCTGTGGTTCCCTTGTGCTGTGTCTCTCGTGGATCCCTATCCAGCTGTGAGCTGAGCAACACCACCTTTAATATCCTCCCCTCCCCCAAAAGCCTAGTCTGGTGCCTAGAAATTGCTATATGCCCGGTTTCCTAAATCCACCGTGTTTGGGGATTCCCCTCTTCCATCTCCAGGGTTTCTTGAGTCTTGAAGAAGCATCACAAAGGAGTTGAGATTATCTTATAAAACAAGCATAAAGATTATACTCAGAAGATAGGAGTAGAAAAGACTCCACATACTGTACAGAATATGTCCCCAATAAGTGCTATTGACTGGGTAGAAAACTGACTCTGTCCTGTCTCCCATAGACAGGTAGCTTTAACATAATGCTGGAGGTGTGACTGTCTGTGGTCTTCCTGCAATCCTTCTATCTGTACTGAGAAATTGCTAGTCACTAACACTTTCAGCAGAACACTCCTTCAAGCAAGTTCCTACATAAACCAAGCTATACTGACACCAAGCAGCTGGTTGAGGAAATGGCCCTTCCAAGTGGGTTGTACAAGTTAAAATGGAATTATACGATAAGAGTATGTTAGAAGCCACGGAGCTGGGAGATCAACCCCAGAGAAGAGTTTTCGAAAGGTGGATGGCCCAGCGGTTAGCGCTTGTCTAGATTCGCAAGGCCCAGGCTTTTTACACTCAGCACTGAAGGCGAACTTAGTACAACCAGATTGTGTGGCCTCTTCTTAAGATTTGGTCCACAGCCGGAGCGCCACAGTATCACACAACAGTGAACAACTTGGGACATTTTAAAAATAAAATAAAATAAAATAAAATAAAATAAAATAAAAAAGGGCAACCGTTGCGTATAGATTCATACATGTGCAGATGTGGAGGCACCTGCCTCAGGACACCTTCCAAACCGTGACCTTGTAGCACTGTCACAAGAAAGGGGGCAGATCCTTTGAATGTTTCATGGCAGCCACCCTAACATAAGACATCGGTTAGGAGTTGGTTATCTTCTGCTTGGCATCTGTGCCTCCAAATGGAACATAATGGGATATAATCTCCTGTTTAATAGCCTTGCTACTTCAGTACTTGACTTGACAGACAACACACTCAGTGACCTATTCCCTTGTGCTTTGTACTAATTTTGTTACTCTAAAATATTAGCTTTGCGGGTTGCAGAGATGGCTAAGTGGATAGGAGCGCTTCCTTTGCTGGCATGAGCACCTGAGTTTAAATCCCCAATAAATACACATGTACACACACACACACACACACACACACACACACACACACACACATTAACTTTGTAGTTTCCTTCCATAAACTTAATTCAGTTTTTTTTTTTTTTTTTTGACTTTAAATGTTTAGCTGCTCACATTTCAGTGGCTTCCTTACTTTTTTCCCACACGTCATGTCCTCATGTCGCTTTTCACTCATTCACTTACAAATCTCGAGCCTGCTGTGGCTGGGTGCTCTTCTAAGCACCTCTGAAACAGCCCTGGGGGACAGACAAAAGTTCTCACCCACGTACAAGATGACATTTTGATTGGCTCTTCCTGCATCCAGACAGTTCAAATTCTGAGGTCCCATAAAGCCATTGGCTGGTATGCCTTGCTCATTTCCTCTTTTAACAAAAGACTAGGACCAGGTCTAAGCTATATGGGTTGTGTTGTGGATCTTTGCCCCAATCTAAATGTGCTCGCAATCGCTTTCTCCCCTTAATGTTCTGGCCTTCCTCCAATAAGCTTTTGTATAAACAGCTTTAACTGGTTCCACCGGTAGCCTGGGCACTTTAAAACTGTAATAAAGATGGCTTGCTGACCAGGTGGCTTGTACTTGATCTGCACTCTGTAATCTTACCCCAGCTTTACTATCCTGACAGCAGTAACGTCCCACGCTTCTTCCTTACGAACTGTCTTATTATCAATTACGGGTACTCTCTACATTTCTGTTCCTCCTAGATAAGCTATTAAGATTTTAGTACTTTAGCAAGAACCATATGCTAAATAGGAAACTCTCTTTTTGACCATTTCATCAGCACTTCCCCACCCCCTCAGATAAAAAGAATGGTTTCGGAGAGGTCTCCCCCGGGGAAGTTAAGTCTCCTACGATTGCATACAGCCTGTTATACCACTATATCATAAAACGATACAATCAAGTTTTTCTGTAAAGCTATTGTGATGATAACCATCACAGAGGCACAGTGGACATCTGTCTGGTGTGGGGTCTCCAGCAATGTTGGGCCCATGGGATATCCTTGGTTCCTTGGCCAGAGAAAAGGGTAGTAGGCTTGATTGCTTAGCTGAAGTTGAACATATGCTCTCAGATGTGTGTTTCTATCCGGTGACCACAGGATACGGTCACGGCCACTTACATGTGAAGAACCCTTAAGCTTAACTTCTTCCACTATTTGCCAATGCCCTTCCTTTCTAGTTCTAAAATGTGTCTGAAATACTGAACTATAAAGGACTCTCTCCCTCTCTCTCTCCCTCCCTCTCTCCCTCTTCCTCTCTCTCCCTCTCCCCTCTCCCTCCCTCCCTCTCTCCCTCTCCTCTCTCCCTCTCTCCCTTTCCCTCTCTCTCTCCTCTCTCCCTCACCCTCTCAGCATTAGAACAGCAGACCATGCATTTCAGAAGACAACCAAAACCAGAGTCCAGGTTCACATGTGGGGAAAACATCTCCTCCACACTGCCCAGGCTCACATGTGGGAACATCTCCCTCCACACTGTTTTAACTACTCTTTTTCTATTTAACCCTTCAAAAGCATGACACCGGGTGACAGCCGCCTCTCATTGAACACCTACTGTGTGCTATGATCTCTGCTAAGAGGAGCTAGACACAATATGTGATTCTAACATGTTGTAATTAAGCTCTTTGTAAGTATCTTCAAACATAACAAAAATTCGGGTGGGTCTTTAAGCAGGCCCTCTAAGGAGATATGCATTTAGTGCAGTGAGGGTGTGCCCTTAGGAACCTTCCATTTGTAAGTACCTCACGGTTTGTACCACAATCTGCTATATTTTCTAAGTGGCAGAAAAATGTCACCTTTTGATGGTTTATTGGAATAGAGCATCATTCAGAAACATCTGTGGTGAGAAACACGAACGCTTAAATCAGGCAGTTCCATATTGGTTCAAACAGAAACAGAAGGGTACAAATAATATTTTCTTGTATTCCTGAAGCTGGGTGACTTCCTTCAAGAAGAATTTAAAACAATCCAAGAAAGCTGGTCGTGGCTCACACCAAAGTGAGGCAGGAGGATTCCTGTGAATTCCATGTCAACCTGGGCTATAGAGTGAACCATCATCTCGACTAATTAAAATAAGATGTCAAAAGGTAGCGTCCTTTCAAGCAGGACACCCTCAAATGGGACTCGTTGGAGAGATGAGCTCGCTGTTCCGTAGTCACTCCCGCATGCTGCTCATGGTTCATCCAGCTCAAGGACACTAAAATGAGAGGGGAAAGCATCCGCCACTAACTGCTAAGTACCCACGCAGGGAGGGAGCTTCACGCGGGAGCACTAACGCACATCCTCATTTCTTCATTGAGAATTAATGTCTATGTGGCTTTTGTAAAGCCTTTCGGTATGGTATCATCATTAATCCAGAAAGACCATACCGAGGAATATTCATCCAACTCAGAGATCCACCTACCTCCGCCCCACTAGTGTGGAAATTCAAGGCATGTGCTGCCATGCCTGGCTCAAAGAAATATACTCTTAGTCCATTCCCCGAAGAAGAAACTGAGGTTCAAAGGTGAAATGATTTGCCTAGTACCACAGACAGTATGACAAATTAATCTAGAATGCAGAGCCCTCTTGCCATTTTCCTCATGTGTTCATGCAGGTACCCATATAATGGTGGCTGGTTCCCAAATTTGCATTCTCTCCTCTCTCTCTCTCTCTCTCTCTCTCTCTCTCTCTCTCTCTCTCTCTCTCCTCTTTTTGGTCTTCCTTTTTCTTCTGAAAGCAGAAGTGCAACAGGGCTTTTAGGAAAAACCCAGGAATGACTGAATTTATTCTGCTATAAATGAAGTAAAACCAAGTCCGGCCCTAGAGGCAGGATCTAAGCCAAACTGCATTATATAGCTTGCCTGATATTTTTATGTGGATGAAATCAGATTAGAATCAAAACCAATAGCAAACAAGAATTATAAAGAAAATGGTGAAATATGTAATTTATAGCTTAGAGAGTGTACGTCAAAAGGAGGGAAGAGAGGAGGGTACTTACCTGGAGAAATGGAGGTAGCTACTCCTGATGGACTTATGGGATACAGCCCGTGCATGGCTCCATCACACTGCTGAAGGCATTAGGCTTTATGATGGGGAGAGGTCTAATTGCCTAAGCAATTGCCATTCTAGAAATGGCGCTAAAGTGTATAAAATCGCCACACACTAAAGAATGGCCAGATGTCAGAGCAAAGGCGCTGGGCTGGGTCTGAGCTCACACCTGGGCTCACATTGCAATTCAAGTATGTGGTAGTTTGAGAAAATGGATAAGTGAGTGCATTAAAAAAAAAAAAAAAAATAGTGGCGGGCTGGGTGGGTTGAGCCCCAGAAGATGTAGGAAGCAGTTCTCTACTTCCTGTTGCCACTGGTCAGAAAGAAAGAAATTACCAAAGGAGTGATGATCAGATCTTTACCGTGCACTGAGCCGGTTTCACAGGCGTGCGGCCTCTGGTCAAGCGCTGCTTTGTGTTCAGATCTAGTTTACCAACTTGGTTGCTTCAGCTGGTCTAAAACCCTTGTCATTCTTGGAGAAGAGATTGGCTTTGGGGGGAAAAGAAGGACTTCATGTGACTTTTTTTTTGTCCCGATTGCAGAAGATTTCTGAAGTTGAGTGAAAAAAAAAAAAAACTAAGCACAGGCAGACAAGATGCCTCTGTGGATAAGGCTGCTTCCCACTGAGCCTGAGGACATGTGTTTGCTTTCTGGAGTCCACATGGTGCAAGGAGAGAATTGACTCCCACAAGTTGTCCTCCAACTTCCACATACACTCTGTATATTGCCACCACCCAAGTTAATGAATTAATTAAACAAATGCAGTTCTAAAAAATTCAAAGCCGAAAGTAGGCTTATCATGAGCACACTTCCTTTGATTCGGAGGCAGAGGCAGGTCTCTGAGTGTGAAGCTAGCCTGGCCCATATAGTGGGTTCCAGGCCATCCAGCGCTATGCAGTGTAATCCCATCTCGGAAAATGTAGACTATATGGTTCCAGGTACCCTATAAATTTCTCTTTCCATTGCTCGTTACTGTTGTTGCACTCTATTATTATTAATTATTATTGTTGCTATGATGATGATGTCATGCTCCATGACTAAAGGAGTACGGGGATGACTCAGCCCACGCCAACTTCACTCACATCAGCGCCCGCCTCTAGCACAGGGAGGATGGTAGTGAGAGACAGGGTGAGTCCTAAATGCTGGCGTTGGTTTTAATGACCACCTGTCTATCTCAGAAAGATAATTGTGGACTATTTCTCCTCAGTCACATCTGCATCATGGCAACAAAGACAACCAGCACCTGTTGCTAGAATTGTGCTAGACTCCCACTCAGAAGTTTAGAGGTTCCCAGGTTGCAGAGATGGCCCAACAGTTAAGATCACTGACTGCTCTTCCAGAATATCCAGCTTGGATTCCCAGAACTCACATGAAGGCTCACACCTGTTTATCATTCCAGTTCTCCTCAGGCTTCTCCGGCACCAGGCATCTAAGTGGTGCACTGACATCTGTATGCAGCCAAAACACCTCTACATGTAACATTTAAAAAATAAATATTAGAAGATAAAAGCTTTGCTGTTCATGATGATCATCCAGTTTCGTCCTCAGCTATCCAATGGGAGTTACCCAAAGTCACATTTACATGTTTGCCACACACTGATGTCACCAGGGATAATTGTCTCTGCTCTCAATGAGCTTGAGGCATAGGGAGACAGAACTCTGATAAGCTCTGCTTTGCCACTTTGACATGACCTGACCCCCATACATACACACAAATGCACACATACACACATATACATGTGCACACGCATATATACACATACACACAAGCTATGTTTCTTCATGTCACCACCATGACCTGATACACACACACATATACAAAAGCTGTGCTGTATCACTTGACCAAGACACTTATCTGTATATACACATACATCATATTCACATGCACATACATCATATACATGTATTTGCACAGATGTGCCTTTACCTCACACAGGTATGCCTGCATGCACATGTACACTACATATTATATATAGAACATATACACATAGCACACACTGTGTATACACAGATGGACAATATACAAACCCCACACTACACAGGCACACAAATATTGCAGAGCTGAAAGCATTGATAAGCAAAATAACTACATAGGAATACACAGTGGAAATGTACAGACACAAGGAGACTGCTCAGAGTTACATGGGGTCCATTAGAAAAGACTTTCTGGAGCAGCTGAGATTTGCACTAAAGTGTAAGACAAAAAAAAAAAATAGGACTTGTCTTTTAAGTGGAGTGAATATTTTCCGAAAAGAATGTGAGGGGGGGCGGAGACACGGAGGCCAGCCAGAGCACACTGTGCGCAGGAGATGATGAGCAATTGTGAGTAGCTGGAAGGGTTTCAAGCAGACCTGAAGGATCACTCATGCAAAGACACTTAACGACCCAACCGTGTGCATCTATCTGTGAGCCTCGTCTTTCCCGAGGAGAGAGAGCATCACCACTGGCTGTTGAACCACCTCTGTCTCCGGAGATGATGCTGAAATCATGCTTCAGATCATCGCTGTCCTGTTGCGCTTCCTTCATTTATTGTCTCCCAATGGGGACCACTCGACTCTTGTCTTCAGGCTGCTTGGAATTTGAACAGTCATCGATCACGGGGCTCTACAGTATTCTGTAGACCGCTTACATAGTACGTTGGTACCTGTTGGCTTCAGGAAAACTCACACTGGCCACCAACTGTCTGTTTCCCGAAGTGCGGAACACAATCACTATTTGTAGTTGAGATGTATTTTGTGCATTTTCCCGGCATTCCTTCCCAACAGAAGACCACAACTATTCGTAGGGAAAGAATACTTTGCCGTTTGACATGTCGAAACTTTGCTTTTGTAAGATCTGCTAACGCATTTCCAAGGAAATGTTCGCTTTGTGCTGCCTGCTATTTTTATAGACCACTTGCTTGTGAGACTAAGACTTTAAACAATAAACTCTCATGGTCCCAGACCCCTGGCATCTCCTCTAGGGAGGAAGCAGGGTCTAGATGTTAAACCACATCAGACGATGGGAATGCTCCATCTGACTCGCGCGTCTCGGTTACACGTATTCTCGGTGCCTTGATTTCTTCGTCCATGCTGTAGAGACAGCCATCGCTCTAGATCGGTGCTGTTCAAAGTGTGCTGAGAGCCTGGCTGTTTCCCTCCACGTTCCAAATTAGCCAAAGACAAATATTTTTAGTAATACAAAAATGACAGTGAATTCACAGAAAATTAATATAACGTACAAAAGAAAATAAAATTTATTATATTCAACAGACAAAGAGACAGGGAAAGCAGCCTATCTGGGTGGTGGTGGGTTTGTCAAACATATTTAGAGACCTACATTCCATCTTCATCACAGCAAGGAAAAAAAAATAATATGGCAGACAAAAAAATTTACACTTTCCATCCATAGGTTTCTAGATAATGTTAGAGTCTTCCCAGCCCATTGCTGATCAACAATGAACAAATGATCCAGGCTTGGAAAGTACAAGGGTCTCTGACCACCAAGGCCAGCAGGGTGATGATCTGAGGGATAAGAAGGTGGTTTATTTTAGCCTGGCTCAGTATCCTGTGGACTTAGGTTTTTTTTTTTTTTTTTTTTTTTCAAAATCTACTTTAATTAGAATTCTTTAACGTGGGGCTGGCGAGATGGCTCAGCGGGTAAGAGCACTGATTTCTCTTCTGAAGGTCCTGAGTTCGGATCCCAGCAACCACACGGTGGCTCACAACCACCTGTAATGAGATCTGATGCCCTCTTCTGGTGTGTCTGAAGACAGCTACAGTGAATTATGCCGGAGCAAGCGGAGCTGGAGCAAGTGGAGCCTGAGCAAGCAGGGTGGCAGAAGTCTTGAGTTCAATTCCCAGCAGCCACACACATGATGGCTCATGGCCATCGTATAGCTACAGTGTACTTATACACATAAAAAATAAATAAATAAAATATATATTTTAAAAAAAAGAATTATTTAACATTTCAACCTCCCTTTCTAACCCACCTTCTAGAGGTAGGGGAAAGGAAGGTTAATAGAAACGGGGGTTGTGGACCTGTTTAGAAATAGTTCTTTGGGAAGAACTAGCCTAGGAAAAAGAAGAAGTAATTCCCCCAAAGAAGAAGTAGTTCTTTGGGGGGAGATCCCAGCCTTTGTTGTCAGGATATCAGCAGTCCAGTCCAAAACATCAAATCTGAATCAATAACGGCAGTCCAATCTATTGGCAAGCACCAAACACGAATCGGTTTCGGCGGCTGGATCCAGAAGCAACCGGGAGGAGACTCCACCAGATCAGCAGGATCCCAAGGAAGCAGCAAGAAGTAACCAGAATATCATGGGAAGTTCTTGGCTGAGTTACTCTCTTTGAAGAAGTCACAACAAACGAAGATCAGCAAAGCCTTGTGAACCAATGCAAGAGCACCGTCAGTGAAGACAAGCAAAAACAGAGCAAGACAAACCAATGAGCCTTGTCACACTGTCTGTGGGGTTATATTTCTATTCTTCCTAAACATCACACGTCCTTTCATGTGTCTGCCTCAGCCAAACATCTTCTTACCTTCATCTTCAGCAAGACATCACATGACATAACTGAGTTCCCCCAAAGAAACCAGAAATATCCACTTCAGTTGCCAGCACTGGTGTAAAGAGAATTTGACTGAGTAGTTTATTTTAGGAATATTTAAGCACAGCACAGTTTGGTGAAAAAATTTTTTTCTGGTGATAATTAGCTCAACCTCATGTGTACAACAGAACTTAAGACATGACTACACTGGAAGCTTTGTAAAGTACATGTGACACCTTCCATAAAGATGGATTCTGTAGGATGAGAAATACAAGCTCGCAATAAAGGTAAAGGTCTGGGGGAAGATCTGGTGTGATCTCAGCCACGCAGACGGTGAGAGGCTACCAGGCGATTAACCACATCTGATCCCAACCCTCTGGGAAAAAAACAGGTTGCACCTCCCTCCCTTTGAAGAGCCAGACCTGTGTATTTAACATTCCTGGTTCCCCTAGTGCTCATTCGTGAGCATGAGGACCTCTGTACCTCCCTCAGGAAAGGGTGTGTGGACTGGTCATACTTTGAATAGCACTTCCTGGGCCATTGTCTTCCTAGACCTTCCCTCAGACTACTATATGACTCTGCACAGGGGCACCTGAGGATCTAGAAATGTCACCTTGTCCTCAGACATCTCGGAGCCTTTCTCAGTCTTAATTCTCAACACCAGAGATGAATCTGAGTCATTCCTTAATCATTGCTCAAAATAAGCATCACCTCCTTGTAAGGACAGCCCCTCCTTTACCATGCCTACAACTGCTAAAACTTCATAATTATCAAAGATGGTACACCTGTATTAGAAGCCACATGGTCATGGGTATCAACGAGACATTAATGGGAAATGCTCGTACAATTATCCTTTTTTTTTTTTTTTTATTTCTCTCGTTGAAGTGTGGTGTTCGATAAATCCAACTACATTAGTTACTTTTCTATTGCTACCACTTTTCTAAAACACCACCACCAAGGACACTTATTGAAGAACAAGTTTATTTGGGTTTACGGTTGCGGAGAGTGAGAGTCCATGATGGCAGAGCAAAGAGGTATGGCCGCTGGAGCAGAAAGCTGAGAGCTCACATCTTGAACCACAGACACAAGCAGAGAGAACAAACTGGGAATTACATGAGACTTTTAAACCTCCGTGTCTACCCCCAGTGACATAGGTCCTTCATCAAGCCACACCACCTAAACCCCCATAAACAGTGCCACTAACGGGGGGATCATATTTTCAAACACCTGAGTCATTCAGACCACTGCACACGTGACACATAATGCTTTATTATAAACTGGGTTTGGTACTAGAGATTTTGCACAATTACGGGTTGATGGAAGTGTTCTGGGTGTGTGTAAGGTAGACTAGGCTAAGTTCTTGCATTTAGGAAGTCAGATATAGGTAAGGATTAGGAAGGGCTGTCAGCTTGATGGGATTGGAGTCACCATGGAAACTACGCAAGGTGCACCTTCGTGAGCAGTTAGGTTAGGTTAATGAGATTGGGAGTCCTAGTCTAAATGTGGGAGGTACTAATCCAGAAGCTGGGGTTGAATGAAAAGGCACAATCGAACTGAGCATCGGGATTCATCTCTCTCCGCGTCCTGCCTGGAGGTGGTGTGCCGTGTGACCAGCTGCTTCACACCACCACCGTGGACTGCACTCTCTCAAACCATGGAATGGAAAGTAGGAAGCATTTCCTTCCTCAAGCTGCTTGTCAGGCATTTGCCGCAAGGGTCCATTACGTCAAGGATCACGAGCATTTTCAACGTAAAGTGATTTTGATGTGAGTTGAGCTTCTTAGGATACCATGACGTAATACGATGGGGACTCTAGGCTGGCCTAAATAAGTCCCAAGTGTCCATCACCTGTGTGCTTTCCAAGGGCGGATTCCCGAGGCCTGCTGTAGCTGTTTGTAGGTCAGTCTCAAACACTCCCAGGTACAAAGCCACGCCTCCAATTTGTGGTCCAGAAAGTAGGGTCGACAGAGTCAGGGACGACGTGAGGGTGCCTGTCCTCTACATCACCTTTTCATCGTCACCTGGAGAGGAATAACTGACAGAGCAAATTAAAGGAGGAGAGGTTTACTGGCTCACGGTTGCAAAGGCCCTTAGTCCCTCATGACAGGAATGGCATGGGGACACCGATGGCGGTATGAACCTGTAGGGTATGGAGCTCTTCACCAGGAAGACAGAGCAGCCAGAACTGGGTCATAAGCTCCAAAGGCCCACTTCTAGTAACCCATCTCTACCAGCTTGGTCCCATCTCCTAAGCATCTACAGCCTCCTAAAATATGGGGAGAAGGGTGTAGGTAGGAGGTGTCTTAATTGCAGCCACTGTTTGAAGAGAATCACTTTTTAGAGAGTTTAAAATCTTTATGTTAAAATGGAGACGTCACCCTCTTTCTGCATCCTCAAGCTTGGTTTCCCACTGTATGAGAGTCAAGCCTTGTTTAACAGTTTCTCTTCATACAGACAGTCTTTCAAGTCACACTTGTGGTCCACGCCATAAATCACAAGCATTAAAAATGAATTAGAACAGAACGAACCCATCACTAATGTTTCCTTATAGTAAACGTGGGCAGTATTTCTGGTGGCCTATGTATGTCCTGGGTCTCTATATAAGATGGGCTTCTTCTTTACGTGGGCTGAGTCCACAATGGGCTTCAATCCATGAATGCTGAGCTTTAGCTCAGAGACTTGAGTGTGGGCTGCAACGACCTGATGGAGTTAAAATACAGGTTCCCAGGCCTTGGCTACTCAGAATCTGTACGTGTCTGTATGATGTGGGAAGGCTTTGAGCACACGAGACAAAGGCTCTCCTGGCAGCATGGACTGCACTCGCTCGCTCGCTCGCTTGCTCGCTCGCTCCTGTGGCAATATCAGTTCAGCTTCCCCACTCTGGTTCGCTGCATGCTTGGGTCGCTCGGTGCAGCTGCAGTTATCTGATGATTGCGATAAAAAATGTCCCCTGACACTTGAGACTGCAACAAATATGACCCATTTGTAATTCTTGTATTCCTGGGGATATAGCTCAGTGCTAGAGGGTTTGGCTAAGATGCATGAGGCCCTGAAGGTCATTTCTATCATCAGAAGAAAGGAGACAAGGAGTAGGGAGAGAAGGGTGTAGGTAGGAGGTGTCTTAATTGGGTTTCCTTTACTGTGAAGAGACACCATGACCAAGGCCACTATTATAATGGAAAAAAAATTAATTGGGACTGGCTTGCAGTTTCAGAGGTTCAGTCCGTTATTATCACCATGGCAGTGTGCAGGCAGATGTGGTGCTGGAGGAGCCAAGAGCTTTGCGTTTTGATCCAAAGGCAACCAGGAGATGACTGTCTTCTGCAGGCAGCCACGAGGGAGGTCTCTTCTGCCCTGAGTGAAGCTTAAGCACAGGGCCTCAAAACCTACCCCTCCAGTGACACACTTAATTCCAACAGGGCCACACCTCCTAAGAGTACCACCTCCCATGGGCCAAGCATATTCAACAGGGCCACACCTCCTAAGAGTACCACCTCCCATGGGCCAAGCTTACTCAAACCACCGCAGGAGGGGAGAGAAGGAAGGGAGAACGTAGGAGCCTGGGATAGGGTTTGGGTATATAGAACTTCAGTGTTTCTACAAGGTAATAAATTAATATTTAAAATACTAGTGTATATGAATGTGTATGTTTGTGTGTGTGTGTGTGTGTGTGTGTGTGTGCATATATACTTTCATGTGTGTACACATGGGTATGGAAGACCGAAACTTTGAGCGTCTTTATTAATGGCTTTCCATCTCTTCAGTCCCAAAGTTATTTTTCCTGACTTTCCATCTCAATTCCTGTTCTAGCTGACTTCATTGTTTTCCTTCTCCCAAAGAACGGAGACTATTGTCAGGTAGCCCAGCATGAACTCATGTAGCCGTGGCTTTATTTCTCATCATCTCACTAAGCTTGTAATTTAGTTGAAATAAAAGTAAATCCATTCTCAAGTCTATCTTGAGAGACAAGAAAAGTCAGGCATGATACAGGTCATGCCAAGCTACTTCCATGTGAATGCCAGAGCATGACAAGATGGTCATGCTCAGTCCCTGCCAGCCTTTCCGCTATTCCCTCTGGTACCTCGTCAGTGGAAATATCAATAGCATGTGTCTCTTGGGTAACCTCAGGAAGAACATGTACTGGAACATGGTTAGAGAGATGGCAGGAAGAGCCATGTACATCTACTTTGCATTTGCCTCTGAGATTCAGTTCTATCTGTCGACAATACTTTCCTTCTAAGAGGGTCTCATTATCCACAGTAGCATCATCAAAAAAGCATGTAAGGATCCAGGCCTTTCTCTAGATGAAATTTATTTCTATCCTTCCCTGGAGGCTTCATGTGGACTTCAGCCAAAACAAATGCAACTCAAGTGTAAAATTGTAGGTTGTCCAGCTCCCTGGTAAGGATGGGATAAAGGAAGGGATTTACAAAGTACGGTAGCTTTTAGCAGATAACAGATAGGTAGACAGATGATAGATAGATAGATAGATAGATAGATAGATAGATAGATAGATAGGCAGAAAGACAGACAGACAGATAGATAGACATACAAATGATAGAGATATAGAAAGACAGACAGATGGATGATAGATAGATAGGCAAAAAGACAGACAGGACGATAGTAGATAGATGATAGATAGACAGACAGACAGATGATAGATAGATAGAGGGAGATGATAGAGAGATAGAAAGATAGGCAGACAGACAGACAGATGGTAGATAGATAGATCAATAGATGATAGCTCAATATATAGAAAAATATGATGGATTATAGATGATAGATAAATAGGAAGCTGATAGATCAAAATAATTTATAAGGATTGTCTTCATGCCAGGGGCTGTGCTAAATGCATTTTCAAGATTATCCCACAGACTAAAGATACTATTATGGTATACTTTGTGGTTTCATTTGCTTGTATTTGCTCTTTGGAGAGGGCGTCTCACTATGTACCTCTAGCTGGCCTGAAATTCACTGTAGAGCCCAGGCTGCCGTCAAGCTTGCTGTGCAGTGGGTGACGACCTTGAACTCCTGATCTTTGTGTCCCTACCTTCCCAAATGCTGACATTATAGTTCCAGGACACCAAACCAGGGTAACAGTTCTGGGGATTATTGAATGCGGGCTTTGTGCATGCTCTGGCAGCTGAGCCCTCGACCGTAAGCTGCATCCCAGTGCATCAGTCTCTATTTTTAAAATGAGATTGAGGATAATCGGCATTACGTAATTTCTAGGTCAATACCTAGAAAGTTATGGTGTCCAGATTTGATGTCAGGCAGTCTGACTCCAAAAGCCATGTTTTGGGGTTTTGTTTTGTTTTGTTTGTTTTGTTTTGTTTGTTTGTTTTTGAAACAAGGTTTCTCTGTGTAGCCCTGGCTTGTCCTGGAACTCACTCTGTAGACCAGGCTGGCCTCGAACTCAGAAATCCACCTGCCTCTGCCTCCCAAGTGCTGGGATTAAAGGCGTGCACCACCACTGCCCGGCTGCTGACCAGACTTCTACTGCATGCTAGAGTGAAGTGTTTCTCAACCTTCCTGATGCTGCAAACTTTTAATACGGTTCCTCATGCTGCAGTGACTCCAACTATAAAATTATTTTCATTGCTCCTTCATAACTGTAATTTGCTATTGTTGTGAATCATAACGTAAATATTTTTGGAGATAACAGTTTGCCAAGGTGGGTCATATCCTAAGGGTTGAGAACCACTGCTATGGCTGATCTACAATGTTCCTTGAACTTGGTCCCTGGTGATGGTGGAGGTGGTGGAGCTGTCAGCAGGTGCAATCATATGACTAGTGTCACGTTGTGAAGGCCAGATCTTCTAAGGGGACTGTGAGAATTTGGTCTTCTTTGCTAGTCATGAGGTAAATGTTGTTGTGACAAATACCACTTTGACATAATCCATCTCCACAGGGCCAGAAGCAAAGACGATGGCCAATCACACCGAAACCTCCACCACCATGATCCGAAAGAAACCTTTCCTCTTTGCAAGTCAGTGTAGCTTGGGCATTTGTTATAGTAGCAGGAAGCTGGCTAACACTCCCTTCTCACTTGTGTTGAGACAAGATCATGGCCACCGGCCTGTGCTTGTGTCCAACTTGAGTTTCTACTTCTCAGTGTCAGACGTGCATTGTGGGTACACGCCGCCACGGATGGCTACATTTTCACTTTGTGCTCAGTAAACTATTTGAGAAGAGCTAAAAAGTTCTCTCTCAGGAAGCTGCCTGGGAAATCTGAGTGCCGAGGTGGCCTTTGATAAATGACACCTCATGCTCCCACCACGTGGTGTGCTAAAGTCTTACCGACCAAGGTGACCAAGTGTCACTAGTATTTAACTCTAGAACTGAGACCACTATAGATATAACCTGGGGTTTGTATTTAGGGGCTAAGCAGTCTGGATTGCATTTAGGACATCTGAAGAAAGAGCACTAGTGTATCCGTGTGTCCTGATGTCTGTTATAACTGCATATTCGTACATGGCTATACATATTCATGCACATTCACGAATATTCATATACTTCATTTCACTTTGTTTGAAATTTCTGCTCAAAAATGGCCATTTGTCAGGTCTCATGGCACAAACTTGTAATTGCACTTGCTAGGGAGGTGCAAATAGGAGGATTTGGATATTTAAGCCCTGTGTCAGCTAGAGAGAAACTTAGTGGGACCTTGTCTCAAAATTAAAAATGGAAAAAGGACTGGCGGATGTAGCTCAGTGGAAGAGCACTTGTCTACCATGGGCAAGGTTCTATGTTTAATCTCAGGGAGAAAGGAGGGAAGGAAGAAAGGAAGGAGGGAGGGAGGGAGGGAGGGAGGGAGGGA
>JADRCD010222638.1:20115-46500 GCA_019843815.1 Montemys delectorum
GGGAGGGAGGGAGGGAGGGAGGGAGGGAGGGAGGGAGAGAGGGAGGGAGGAAGGAAGGAAGGAAGGAAGGAAGGAAGGAAGGAAGGAAGGGAAAGAAGGAAAAAAACTGTCCTCCTGTGGTATATCTCTTTGACAGGCTGTTGCAGCAGGGTTTGGTCAGAATCCACTAAGTGCATGTCATTGTCATAGAAGTTATTGCACTGTGAGATGATCCTTAGCTTTCTCTAGTTTTAGTTTGCTTTTTTTTTTTTGTTTTGGTTTTTTTTTTTGGTTTTTTGTTTTGGGGGTTTTGCGTGTGTGTGTGTGTGTGTGTGTGTGTGTGTGTGTGTGTGTGATTTTTTGAGCCCTGACTTTTCTACTTATGTCTTAGGAATTACCAACAACCATGCCATCTTTGTGTAGTAGCTTAGAGTCTGGCTCACGGCGCTAAAGACACTTAAGGTTTGCCGGTAATGAATTAATAAATAAATCATGACAGCATAGAGCCTCTAAGTCTGAGGCAAGACCTTCATCTCGCAGCCTAGAACACGTTTGTGGCGTGTAAATAAGCATAGTGTGGAGCAAGAGCCCAGAAACAGCGGCAGAGCCCTCGGGTTGCAAAGTGTGGTGGCTCTTAAGAGCGGAAGACCTTGGAGAACAATTGTTCTCACTTGTCACTGCAGATACACAAAAAGTGTCATTGAGCCCCCCAGGAGCAGCTGCTGCTGCTGACAGACACTGCAGTGAGCAGGCCCTCTCGGAGTCTTCCAGCCTTGCTGGAGGGCTCCAAGGACAGCCGGGGTTGAGGCGCGGGAGCACGGCCTTGCTCTTCCCTACACCTTCAAATGAGGTTTTCTTGATGTGCATTGTCTTCTTACAGACAGAGACTGCAGCCCAAGGTCACAAGTGTAACTTTGCTGGTTGCAGGACTCAGCTTTGACAACTGTCTTCCAAGCTCTCCCTTCAAAATGATCTCAAGCCGTATCTCTAAGAGGCCTTCCGTGAGCAGCTCCCAGATCTGTTTAGATGTCCCCCTTACTGCTAAACACGCGTTTCGTTCTTGCACTTACATGCCCTGGCCAGAGTAGTAGCTGATAAGAACTGCTCTGTTTTCTGCCAGGCTGGGAGCTGGAGAGAGAGAGAGAATCTTGCCTCTTACCCAGTGCCAGGCACCACCATGCAGCACAGACTGGCCCTTGTGTCCTTTTCTTTCTGGTAGCTGTGACGGAGATATCTTTGGATGTCCTTGCCCTTGCTAAGGGTCTGTATTTTGGATGAGGCTCATCTTTACATGGCAGTAGAGAGGAAGGTTTCAGCATGGTCTCACCATGTTAAGACAAAGACCGACAAATTCTAAGAGCTGCCCCAGCTCCAGAAACCTAAAATCTAATTTTATTTTATTTTATTTTATTTTATTTTATTTTATTTTTTGCGTCTCTGTAAACCTGCCCTAAACTCTGCCTTCCTTCTCAACTAACGTGAGAGAAAATGTTTTTTGTTTTGTTTTGTTTTGTTTTTCTGTGCTGGGCAGCCACTTGAATTCATCATCAACACTCCTGAGACTTCCAGACCACTTGGAGGACTGAACTGCAGCAGATTCGCAGTGCATCCAGCTGCTCGTCTGGGATGAAGGGTCCTAGGGAGAAGATGCTGAAGCCATCATTATAGATTTTCCCAGCAGTGGCTTTCCACAGACTGGAATCGAAATGGTAATTGGTGCCGACGTCTCAGAGGTCATTGGCAGGCAGGGAAAGCTCTCTGGCTTTCTATAATAGAGTCTCCTCCTGAACCAAGTAATGACCTTGATGTAGCTTCGAGATGAATTCACGTGGGGAGAAAGCCTAGGAACACCACCTCTAAATAGCAGCTGATAGCCTCTTAGAAGCAAACACAGCAATGAGAGAGAAGGGTTTCTCTTTTAAAAAGAATCTCTGCTACCTGCTCAGGTACACATAGCCCTGTACTTGTCAGGAAGTAAACCTTCTAATTGAACAAATAGGCCAATGGTGGTGGTGAATGTTTTCCGTAATGACGCTGTTTCTCAGCACCCGGGAGAGAGGAGAGAGAAGTTTGCCTGTCCTTTCTGGCGGCAGATGACATTAAAACATACTATTGAATAATGAATGTCCATTAACTAGTCTTGCAATAATTGCATTTAAACCAATTTTATGATCATATAGGACCGCATTTTACATCAAAGTGCAACCAGATAAAAGTACCCTGCCTGGAAAATACAAACCAATAGCGGAGGGAGTTTTATGAGAAGGATTACCTTCCAGAATGATCTGGAACACCAGTGTCTCTCACGCACAGCTTTGCTGGCTTATGGCACCCATGTCCTCATTCTCCTCATCAACGAACCAGAAACCGGTCATAAAGTTCTTAAAACTGTTTAAAATGTTTCTCTCCAGTGGCAGGAGTAATCCGAGACTCAGTGGTAGAGCATTTGGCAGGAACCAAAGTTCTTGGGTTCAATTCCCAGTACTAAAATGAAAAGGTCAAATTTGAGGCCTTATGCAGAAGATGTTCTACCTTGTGTCCTATTGTTGTGATAAATACCACGACCAAAAGCAATCTAGGGAGCAAAGGGCTTATTTGGCT
Source organism: Montemys delectorum (assembly GCA_019843815.1). Classification (NCBI taxonomy): domain Eukaryota; kingdom Metazoa; phylum Chordata; class Mammalia; order Rodentia; family Muridae; genus Montemys; species Montemys delectorum. The sequence continues at coordinate 22,696 of JADRCD010222638.1, forward strand.
TATAGTGTACAATCCATCATCAAGAGAAATTCAGAACAGGAGCAAAAGGGAGGGACCTGGCGGGGGGAACTGGAACAGAGACCTGGAGGAACACTGTTCACTGGCTTGCTCAGCTTGCTTTCTTATACCACCAAAGATCATCAGCCCGTGGGTGGCATTGTCCACAGTGGACAGGGACCTCTGGTAGTAATCACTAATAATAAAAAAAAAAAAATATGCCTCACAGACATCCCTACAAGCAATATGGGGGAGGCAATCCTTCAACTGATGTTCTCTCTCCACAGATCACTCTAGCTTGTGCAGGGCTGACAAGAAACCAACTCATATAGAAAGATACTTTAGGTAGATTCCATCACAAACACAGGGTAAGTATTTTAACTAGCTATTTGTCATCTAGAAACACAGGAGAGATCTGCCAATATGTATCATCCTCTAGGGTGGTCAAGAACTTGAGCAATACAATATCACTCGTCACTGGTAGCCACTAGCATCTTTGCATATGGGCCTCCCATGTTCATCTTCTTCTGAGTTCCTGTGTCCACGGTAAGCTTCCTACTGCAGTGAGGGTGCTTCAGATGAAGAGCTGTCGAAAAGTCCTCACCTCTGAACTCCAAGGAGACAAAGAAAGAGGTGTGCTCTTGTTGTGGATGGACCTGGTGCTGTTCTTGTGAACCAATCACCTAATCAATAAAGGAGCCAATCACTGGTCGAGTAGGCGGGACTTCTGGGTTGGAGGAAGGAAGAGAGATAGCAGGAAAGAGTTAGGTCTTTTTTTGGAACAGGATAGCAGATGGGTAAGATGTAGCTGCTAGAGTTTCCCGGCATCATGTCAGATCCACAAGGATTCGCCATCGGAGGAATCAGATTTAAATAAGGCTTATAAGATTAGGTTTTAGTTGTTGCGCCCAGAGATTGAGTTAGCATTGTTTCTGAACTAAGTTTGTGTTGTGTTTTCCTTCATGCAGCGACTCATCTGGGTTCAAGAGAGAAAGGTACTTTGGCAAAGTGTGAATTTGCCAGATGTGCGCCACAAAGGTTGTGGGGGATTTGAAGCATGGGGTTGGTGTGGTAGCGACCTGCCAGTGAGAACCTATCGAGCTGGGTGGAGAGACTGAGGAGTTCTGAGTCAGAGACTCCAAGAGATAAAGCAGGTCAGCCATTGCCCGCCAGTGCATGGCCGGCCAGGCGCAGGGGCAGAGAGTTGGAGGTACCAGCGTAAGCACAAGCGCAGGAACATGCCTATTCATCTTTTTTAATATTTCCCACAACATGTTCTCAAAACAAAGGCTTTAGATTACTAACATTCTTTTTGGGTGTGTGTACACAAGTGTGCAAGTGTGTGTATGTGAATGCAGTAGAGGCCAGGAGACAACTGGCATTCCTCGGATGCCTCTCAACTTGTTTTTTTGAGACAGGGCCTATCACTGAGACCTTCCACTCGGGAGACAGAGGGATCAGGCTGGCTCCGCCTTCTTAGTGCTGGGATCAGGTCCTCCACTTGCACAGCAAGCACTTTATGAACTCGGCCATCTACCCAGACCCTAGATTTCTAGTATTTAGTAGAAACCATATGCCTTTAGAAGAAACAGGACAAACCGAAGGGTCTCATAGAAAAGCCAATTACGCCATGATACCATATGCAGGCCTATAAAGAGTTCAAAGTGAAGAACTTGGGACAGATCAGCTAGACAAGAGCACAGCTCTAAATCCATCAGTTGCCTTGGTGACCGCTCTGCTGGGGCTGTGCTGTCGTCCACCTGGTACTCTGCCTTAATGGACCAGCATGAGGATGAATGGGCTCTGTGTGTCCAGCTTTGCCGTGCGAGATGGAGGTACATTATATGCCATGAGCACCAATGTTGTGCAAAGATGATGCTCTTACTTTGATAAGGATGTTCTTCCCGCCTCAGTAAAGTACTCTGCTCCCCCAGTGCGATTAGGGGAGACTGGGGAAAGCCAGATCTGTCGGTAGCTTTCTTGTTGTATTTTTAGACTGTGCATCACTCTGCCCATACACCTGTCTATTGTAGATTTCTAGTTTTTGATACTCATTCTAATGTAAGATGGAAGCTTTGACAGCAACAGTAAAATAGCATTGGGCTGATAAACTGTTTATTTCTGTAAATGAGCAGATGCTTGATACAAGCAACATAAGGGAGGCTGAGCTTATCTAACTCAGTTCTGGGGGACCCAGTCCATGAAGGCAGAGAAAGCAAAGCAGCAGGAGTCTGAGATGAGGTGGCTGGTCACCTTGTGCCAGGGAAAGCAGACAGAGATGAATGTTGGAAATCTGTTCCCTCCTTTCTATTTTGTCCAGGACTTTAGGACACCCAGGGAGGCACTGCCCACATTTAGAATGGGCTTTCTCTCTTCGGTTAAATATTTCTATGCGTATTCTCACAGACATACCCAGAGGTGGGGTTCCATGGTGGTTCTGAATCCTGTGAGGTTGACACCCAAGATGAACTATCACAGGCAGAAACGTAAATGAGTGGGATGTAGGCCATATGTACACTAGGCCTGGGCTGATGAGGAAAATGAATGCAGTGGCCCACCCTCCATATCCTTCCCATTGAGTTAGGCGTCTCCTGCCACTGTAACAAAAGACTCGAGATAATCGGCTTATAAGGACAAAAGTGTCATTGGCTCATAATTAGGGAGGTCCTGCTACATGACTGACTGCGGTATAACTGGCTGGTCCCATGGCTTTGGACCTATTGTAAGAAGGCATGACAAACCAGAACGGCTTACATTGATATCCACAGAGCAAAAATAAGGAGTAGAAAAGGCTCAGAGTCCCACAACCCCCTTCAGAGGCCTGTCCTGATGAGTGAGACCTCCTCCCACAAGGCCCCTCTTCTTAAAGGTTCCACCTCCTTCCACTGATGCTATACCAGGGGCCAGCCTTTTAGGAGATGGACGGCTGTGAAGCACTTCATCTAAGCCACAGTGCCCTTCGGTCCTCGGTGGCATACGTTCATTACCCATCACCATGTTGGATGTATACAGAAGGGAAGGAGGACCCTCCCGTGCTCAGAAGCGTGCCTCCCCGAAATCAGACAGCCGGACGCTGGCATTAGCTTATCTCGGGAGTGACTCAATGATCCTGTTCCCTCAGCAGGTCAAGGTGGGTTTTTGGGGTACAGGGGCATGATCTGAGGAGGCTGTCAGCGTTCTCTGTTCCCACCGCGTGAAGAGCAGACCATCTGCAGTGGTGGTTACTGCACAAGGACCGACCTGTCCTTAGAGCCTCCATTTCTCAGTTTTGTTCTTCTTGAGATCTCACAAGAGTATTTGGGTTTAACTGGGAGGACCTCATAGAGAGTTTCCTGGGCTTCCCCACTATGTAGATTTGCTTCAGTGTGTTAAAACCATAGAGGATGATGGTATACATCCCAGGTTAGGAGACGCACACTGCTTAGGAAGTAGAGTCGTCTGTGTCAATTGTCAGATTGACAAAAATCTAGACTTAAGAGATGAACCTCTGCACCTGCCTGTCACAGTGTTCTCTGGACTGTGTTAACTGACATGAAAAGACCTGCCCACTGTGGGCAGCGCCATTCCCTAGCCTGGACTGGTGTCTTAGTCAGGGTTTCTATTCCTGCCCAAACATCATGACCAAGAAGCAAGTTGGGTAGGAAAGGGTTTATTCAGCTTACTTCCACATGACTGTTGATCACCAGAGGAAGTCAGGACTGGAACTCAAGCAGGTCAGGAAGCAGGAGCTGATGCAGAGGCCATGGAGGGATGTTCCTTGCTGGCTTGCTTTTCCTGGCTTGCTCAGCCTGCTCTCTTATAGAACCCAAGACTTCCAGCCCAGCGATGGCACCACCCACAAGGGGCCCTACCCCCTTGATCACTAATTGAGAAAATGCTCCACAGCTGGATCTCATGGAGGCACTTCCCCAACTGAAGCTCCCTTCTCTGTGATAACTCCAACCTGTGTCAAGTTGGCACACAAAACCAGCCAATACAACTGGGTAAGCAAGAAAGGAGCAGAGCAGCCTCGTGCACTCACCCCTCTCTGTTTTCAGATGGGCACGTCTCAGGACCGGCTGCTTTACGCTTCTGTGGTCTCCACTTTCCCACTATGATGGAGCGAACCCTGAACTGTGAGTGGAAGCAAACCATTTTTCCTTTAAGCTGCTTTGTCAGTGTATTATCACAGCAACAGGAAAGGAAACAAAGACAAGAAGATATGATCAGATCTGCTTAAGAAAAGATCCAGGACCGGGGACACATCTTCCCAGAGGCATTAGTGGGTCACGCATCTGTTAGAGATGCCAGGGTGCCTAGAGCACTGAACACTGCAAGGATGAGGAAGTAATCGTTAGGTAACATGGTGACTGCAACTTGTGTAGTCGCCATAAGAACTAACTGCTGCCACGTGTGTTTGCTAAGGCTATTTAAGTAGGAACTGGAGAGTGCAGCGAGGCTCTGTAGTGGAACCAGTTTGAGAAGGGGCTGGGAAAAGTACAAAGGAGATCGAGTTACTCAGTCTTTCTGAAAGCCCAGAGGAAGCTGGACACTCTGCCGTGGCCTGTCTGCCTCCTGACCCTGCCTCTGCCGTGCCTCCCTGCCTCTACTGTGGCTTCTTCACCAGGATAGACTGTAATAAACCTTGGCTCCTTTAATTTGCTTCTGTCGGGGTGCTTTGTCACAGCAGCAGAAGGAATAAATGAATGCTTTTCATCTGAACGTTCATAGAAAGAAAAATGAGAAAGATGCTTTTCTATAATGGCTCCAAATATTAGGTGACAGGATGCCCTGCTCACGGAGGTGGCGTTCCTTGAAGGCCGTTACCTGATATAAGAACGGGCAGTGCCCACCCTCCTCAGCGCTGCATAAGCAACATCATCATCGATTTCAGGTTAATCCATGTCATTTATTCAGCGACCGCTGTGTCTGTATGACCTGCATCCTGTCTTACAATCTCAACATAAATTAAAGCTTAATGCTTCTTTTATATTAAATATTTATACGATGCAAACTTATTCTCAACAGATCTGCGACTTTAAAAAAAAAAGGATCATTTCCAATAAGGAAAGAAATGACGAGAGATTCTCGAACTGTGTCACAATCAAATAAGCAAAAGTTGCTCAAAAAACCTTCATGAGCAAGAGGGTGGAAGCTCTCTTTCGTAGGACACCCTGGGGTTCTCTGTCCAATGTTAAAGAAGGAATTACTCTGGAATAATTGAGGTCAAGAGCAGGGAGACCTTGCAAAGCACACACTTCGTGTGCCTCCTTTCCCTGAGCACGTCGCGTCAGTGTGGGATTTTTCACATTACTATGCAATGAAGGACAGTAGAGACTATATCTAAGGGCTCAGTTTCCAGCGCCTGCATGCTGCTCACAACCACTTGTAACTCTGACCTACACACGCGTGCAAAAGCACACACATTAAATAAACTATTTTAAACAGAATATCTTTAACACTTCACCTTTTGATTTCGGCTTTATAGTATCCTTCTCTGAATTAAGAGTTGTTAAAAAAAAACACACCAAAAATGTTTTTATTGGTAATTTTTTGTATATTTTTGATGTCCTACTTTATTTCTGCCCTTATTTTAAAAGAGTCAAGGTGTTGTTCATGCAAGGCAGCCACTCTGCTGCTCAGCTATGGCCCCAGGTCATCCACATCATGTTTATGTGATCATGTAAAACATTTCATCCTTTCTTTTAAAATATTCCATTTGTGTCATTCTTTTTCTTTTTAAATTTATTTTATGTATATGATTACACCACCATTGCTGTCTTCAGACACATCAGAAAAGGGCATTAGATCCAATTACAGATGGCTGTGAGCCACCATGTTCTCAGAACCTCTGGAAGAGCAGTCGGTGCTCTTGACCACTGAGCCATCTCTCCAGCCCTGTGTCTGTTAATGGTACTCAAAGAGTGGTTAGAGGTTGGGAGGAGCTGTGAAGAGATACATGCTCATGAGGGAAGAGAGGCAGTAATTTGCAGCACGGGGAAGGCTCTGGAGTGTAGAAGCAGCATGGGGAAGGCTCTGGAGGCAGCCTCCATGAATGGGGAGGGAGAGGGGAGACTTGTTTCTCCCCCTGCTTGGTAGTGAACGCTCTCCTTCGTTGCTTCCAGGAGTCCTCCTGACATGGTGGCTTTTGAAGTCGATGCTCTTTCTTGGATGTGTTCCCGTACTGAGGTGAGACTTCCTGTGGTCACTCAGGGCGCTACCTGTCTCTACGGCTTCCTTTATAGTCTTTTGGCAGCTCTTCGAATTTCTACAGTGGGAAATCCACTCCTGGGGCATCAGTATGCAAGGTAGATTTTGTTTCCTGGTGGAGACAGACCGATAATAGCTCCATATGGTGGATCACTTCCATGTCTCTTCATGTCCCTTTCTTCTCCTTTGCGTACATCTTCCAGTCCTCTACCATCTCCTGGATCTGGCTGTCCTTGAGCCCACCATCCCCTAGACATCCATGTGGACTGTACATTAGCCACTTTTTTTTATCTCCATGACCAAGTCTCCTAACAGAAGCAACTTGAGAGGAGAGATTTATTTTGCCTCAAAGCTTCACAGGGGTTGAGTCTGCCATGAACAGTTTGGTCTCCGACAGAGAGAAACCAGGGAAAGAAGAAGACCTGCACTTGGCCTCCGTCTCCCTGGTGATCTTAAGCCTCGTCAAGCTGATGGTGACAATTATGCATCTCCAGGGTATGTAAGAGTGCTTTTCTCTAGCACATAAAATTCAAGAAGGAAAATCAATCGTATTTCAATTATTTACGATTGCAGTTGTGTAGTCCATTTTTCTGGCATGAATATGAACCAAATCCCCATTGTATCTCTGGACTGCCTGTCTGTGCTGTGTCAGTGCCTTCTAATTTTAAAGGAGCTCTCATGTAAAAAAAAAAAAAAAAAGTTTGGGCGATTTTGTGGTAAGATGTATGGCAGAGAGCATCATCATGTTCAACACAGGAAGAGTCAAACAAAACCTGGATCACGTGGTCAGTTCCAAATGCTAAGTCATGTAGGTAGAGAGGCTAAGAATTCAGTCAGTCCTCATTGTGTTCCTGCCCTGAGCCATACACAGCGCAGGATGCTGGGATTAACTGTGAAACAAGACAGACAAGGCCCCCCTCCCTCCCTCCAGAAATCTGTTGTGTGATGGGGAGACAGCCGTCACACAAGCTCAGACAGAACGTACTTGTGTGACAGGTGGGTTACAGATGAAGTGAGATAATAGTCCAGCATTCCCTGGAGACTAAAGACTGGGTGGGGGTGGGGCTGGGGGTGGGGGCGGGCAACAAGGTCTTCAGAGCAGAGGTAACAGCAAGTTTGGAGATGTGAGGCACTAAAGGAAACAGGCAGTGGGGGGGGGGGTGGTCAGGAGAGCTTAGGCATCTTAGCATTCAGGAGGAGGAGGCAGGAGGCTGCTGTCTTGGGCCACACAGAGAGACCCTGTCTCAAAAACTGAAAGATGGAGGAACAGAGGAAGGAAGGCAGGGAGGGAAGAGAGAAAAACCTCATCTGAGGCTGGGACAACGAACGGAGGGTGGTAGAGCACGTATGGCCCCAAAGGGGACTAGCCGAGGAAGACCCATGTATGACTCCACATCTTTTTGTCATTGTTTGACACGGGGTCTCTCTACATAGCTCACTATATAGACATCGCTGTGTAGACTAGACTGGCCTGGAACTCACAGAGATCTGCCTGCTTCTGTCTCTTGAGTGCTGTGATTAAGGGTGTGTGCCATCCTTGGGTTTTTAAACCCTTTGCAATGAGTTCAGCTTGTCTCTTGTTTCCTCCTGCTCAGTCTGAGCTCATGCTTGCATACCTGAACACACCTCTGTCTTGCTAGAGACCCAGCAAGCTGGGCAGCCTGGCTGCCACTCACTATACACCCAATAAAGTCTCCAACGGCTTAGAGAGTCGGTCCAACTAGAGCTCCCAGGAACCTCCACTGAGGACAGCTGATGTCTGAGCATGGAATAGCTATGTGTGTGTTGTAGACTATCAGTAGTAGATAACTTTCTCAATTACTTGTTTCCATGTGCAACTGGATCCCAGATATTAATGACAAGATCAGTTTAATACATCCAAGAACAGTCTGAAAAGTTGAATAGAGTGCAATAGAGAGGCTGAGCATCACAGAGGGGGCGGGGCCATGCTTGTCCTTCAAAACTCCATTCCCAACACTTAACCCAACACTTGACTTGTAAATAGGTGTCATGAAGCATGTGAAGCATGGGGATATTTTGGGGTGCATGCTGTCCTGTGATAGCATGGAAATAGGACAGATGGTCATCAGACAGGGCTGGGGGTGAGGAACAGCTGACTTTGGGGTCTAGGTTAGAGTGCCACCATTTTGGCTGATGGCGTGATTTTTCTCAGTGGTACTCAACTGCTCTGTTCTTAGACAAAGAACTATTGGGTGATTTCTAAAAAGTAAGTTTCTGAAGACAAATATATAGAGCAGTAGGAATGCAAAGATAATGGATAATGATTGAAATGATTAGTCTTTGATATCGTGGACAGGGAAGGATAAAAAAAAAAAAAAACTCAAAGGGAATAAAGGAGAACTTTCAAGATGCCAGCCATCTCCATGGTGTTTAAGGACCAGAGAAGGCGGTAATAATGAGAAGCAAGACCAATATTGATGTATATAAGAGAAGATGATGCTGTCTAAGGTTACAGAGGCAGAGCTGTGCTAGATAATTCCAAACTCCAGTTGGGACTGCTGAGGTAGAACTGAGGATGTCAAAGCCATTCACTGTGCTTCGGTGACGAGGATGTCATCACTGTCATGTAGGAACAAGGCTGGCGGGCCAGTGGCAGGGACAGCATTACAGGAGGGTGAGACCCAAAAGAATGCTCCTCTGTTGTTGAGTCTGACACAGGATTCTCCCAGAAATCAGAGGCTGAGTCATTGAGTCATTGGCTTACACTCACTTCGTTGATTCTTGGAACAAGATCCCAGGAACTAAGAGTGGGAGAAGGATGAGGGAGTGGCAGAGAGAGAGAGAGAGAGAGAGAGAGAGAGAGAGAGAGAGAGCAGTGCAAGATACAGACTTGAGTAATTGTCACGAAGGGTCAATTAAGATCTCTGTCCTGACTTCAGGAACATCCAAGAAGCCACATGGAATGAGTCTCAGAATTAATCCACTCTCTTCTTCCTCTACTGGGGCTGCTTTGTAGAGGTGGGAACTCCCGACAGCAGTATCATCAGGCAAGTTTCTTCAAGTCTATTCCTCTGAGGCTCTGGGAAGCTCCAGATGGAACTGGAGATGTCACGTTACAGCTGAGGCAACATGCTGCCAGGTTTCCACCTGCCTGGAGCTGTTTGTTATCGCAGGGCTTGAAGAAAAATGTGGGCAGAGAGAATTAAGGAAGGGCAAGGAGTCACTGTTAGGGAAGAACAGAAATCCAATGTAGGCAAAACACGAGGCTACTCCAGGTGGGTGCCATTGGTGACCAAATGTTCAGCTTCAGTGTTTTTGACCCAGAACTTGGAGAAAACGTGAAGGAAAAGTCATCTGGCAAGAGAGCAAGAATAGACTCCAAACAAGAGGTTTAGATGGGATCGTTCCTGCCCATTCCAGACCAAGCAGGTTCAGCCAGATCCAGGAACCTAACCACAGCGAGGCTGCCCACAGAGTCAACCTGTGGCCCAAGCAATGATACGGACGTACCAAGAGGAACAGTATCTGTGCTCCAAGAAGTCTAGCTGGGCGTAAAACTGCCACGCGTGTGTGCATACACGGAAGGTTTTTCTAGGGCGACTCTAGAACCGTGACTTTCAACCTGTGGATTACAACCTCCAATCAAATATCAGCTATCAAATATCAGGGGTCAAATATCAGCTATCTTGCATAGCAGATATTTACATTACAATTCGTAACAGCAGTGGACCCACAGTTATGAAGGAGCAACAAGATAATCTTGTGATTGGGAGTCACCCCAACGTGAGGAGCTGTGTTACAGGGCCGGAGCATTGGAAAGGTTGAGAAGCACAGGCCTAGATGGGAAAAGGAAAGCAGCATAAAAATGACATTTATCAGAGCCACGTGACAGTTTTATCCATTGAAGTAAATTAATAACTTAGCATTCTGACTTAGACAGCCCTCTGTGGGGAGGCTGTTTGGCTAGTTAAGCTCCAAGAGGCTAAATCACTCTGGGCTTCATAATAAATCAAATAATCTATAGCACTTCAAAGGCTGGGACGCAAGCTTGACCCAGTGCCGGCGACCACAACTGTGAGCAGATAGATGCCCCGTGAGGCTGGCCTTAGCTCTTTCCCCAATTCTTTAAAACTCATCTTCTGTCTACAGCATACTGCTTCTGTGACGTTTCATGACACAGAAATAAGAGAATGCTCTGTGACACTTGTCCCTGTTAACTGTAGGATGAATCGTTCTTACACTTGAGCCAACCTGTGTATTTATTGTCTGGGTTTCTCACACCAGGCTCTACCGTAGCTTCCACGGTCCTTGTACTGCAGTGTCTTTAACAGACTGCAATCCAGACGGCAGCTGCCCTGTACTCATCTGAAGGTTTGACTGGTCCAGGGTTTCTTTCTGCTTTCACATCGTGATTGTAAATATTTACATTTGTGTGGATTGCCCCTTGTGAGACTTCCCTGAGAAGGCATTTTCTATTCACCACTGATAGGGGAATATCAGAATCCAAGTCCAACTTGGAGAAACGATGAGTTCGCTTAATGAATCGTGAGTGAGTGAGGGCCGCCTACAGGAACATGATTGACACAGACAGCTGCAACACTGAGAAGCTCATCCATCCCACAGGAGGGATTCGTGAAAATGTATCAGGCAGCTGCCCCACCAAGGAGCTTCCCTGTATGGTCAAGGCCAGGCTGGCTCTACCTAGTGAATTCCAGACCAACCAGGGGCTATATAATGAGGCGGGGGTGGGGGGAGGCTTTAGACAAAGGCTGTGATGTACCAGGGAGGTTTTCAGATTTCTCCAGCTTTACATCTCATCAGTAAGAACTCAGACATATGACCAGGGAGAGCTAAGGGGAGGCTGGGGCTGGGAAATGACATATTTTGTTGGACATCCACGAATCCTGTCAAAACTCATGATTGGGATCTCTCATTAACAAAGAGGAGTGACTAGACAGGAGGAGGTGATAGGCAGGCTCCTCTGCAGTAACAGGAGCGGGTGGAAAGTTTTATTTGTTGTTTTCAGATCATCCCATTGTCCCATAGTTATAATCAGCAACCTGGCAAGGTACTATTATGCATGCGGTACTGGTACAGATGTCGTGGGTATAACCAATGGCTTTCCGATTGTATTAAACACTCTCTTCCCATAAAGAAGCTCATGTCTATTGCTGTCAATCTTGCCAAGAAACACACACGTGGCTAAGTGTATGATAGGTCGTAGGGGAGAAACTGTTACTATTCATTATTTTTACAACTGGAATAATTATCTAGAAAATGTTATACACAAGACTGGGGGGTGGGTGTCTTAGTCAGGGTTTCTATTCCTGCACAAACATCATGACCATGAAGCAAGTTGGGGAGGAAAGGGTTTATTCAGCTTACACTTCCATATGACCATTGATCACCAGAGGAAGTCAGGACTGGAACTCAAGCAGGTCAGGAAGCAGGAGCTGATGCAGAGGCCATGGAGGGATGTTCTTTACTGGCTTGCTTCCCCTGGCTTGCTGAGCCTGCTGTCTTATAGAACCCAAGACTTCCAGCCCAGAGATGGCACCACCCACAAGGGGCCTACCCCCCTTGATCACTAATTGAGAAAATGCCCCACAGCTGGGTCTCATGGAGGCATTTCCCCAACTGAAGCTCACTTCTCTGTGATAACTCCAGTCTGTGTCAAGTTGACACACAAAACTAGCCAGTACAGTGGGTAACAATAGGTGAACAACTTTCTACTTGATTGAAATATTAATTTGAGCACTCAATTAAATTTAATCAATTAAAATATTAATTGAGTTACACAAGTGTTGTGTAACTTGTCTATAATTTTAACACTTGAGAAGTGAAGGCAGAAAGAGCAGGAATCCAAGCAAGGGCAACCTCAGCTACATAATGAGTTCAAGGCCATCCTGGGCTAGATGAGGCCCTGTCCTAAGACACACACACACACACACACACACACACACACACACACACTATTATATATCATATCTATCATATACCAAAAATATATCATATATATATGTATATATGTATAACTATATATATGATATAACAAATATGTATGTTCTAGCTCTAATTTGAGGGTCCACTCCAGTGTAATGTTTACTTCCCAAACTGGATGAAAATTTAAGTGCAACTGTTATTAAGTAATTTTTTTCAAGACAGGGTTTCCCTGTGTAGCCCTGACTGCCTTGGAACTCGATTTGTAGGCCTTGAACTAAGCGATCTATCTGCCTCTGCCTCCCAAGAGTTGGGATTAAAGTCACGAGCAGCCTAAATACTTAGTTGTTAAAAACAAAACTTCTAAAATAGATTATGGGATAATTGCTAAGCTAAAGGAATTTTCCATTGTTATACATTTAATCTCGAGTGCATCAAATCAAGACAGCCCTTAGTGCATTTATTTTAAGAGATTAACTTATTAAAAGTTCTACATTTCCTAACTAACATCAAACAGAGTCCTGATAGATTGATTCTATTAGGAAGTATGCGCTAATTAGGTTTCAATCGCTATGTATCTGTGTCTGAAGGGCATCTCTAGCCAGTGGCAGTGGGCAGATCCCAGCCAACAGGAGGAACCTGGAGGGATGCCAAGTATTTTTGAGTGTTTCTAACATATGTTCTGTCTTTCGGTCATACTTACTTCACAGCGTGGAGCCTTTTCTATTTGAAGAGAGATGTCAGGCTTAAATAAAATTTTTAATTAAAAAAAAAAAAACCTTCCTATGTTGCACTGGTCCTCAACGTGACCCCCTTAGAGGCCAAATGCCCCTTCCACTGGGGTTGCCTAAGACCATCTGCATATCAGATATTTACATCACAGTTCATAACGGTAGCAAACTACAGTTCAGAAGCAGCAACAAAAATAATGTTATAGTGGTGGTGGGGTGTCACCAACACATGAGGAACTAAATTAGAAGGTCAAAGCATTAGGAAGGTTGAGAACCACTGCTCTGTTGTGCTATTTGAAGGCGCCAATTTAGGCAACTCTATCCCTGAGAATTCTCAAGTGATTTTTTGCATCTTGAATTCTGTCAGCAGACATGCTGGTCGAATGGGATTGTTGGAAATGTGGGGTAGCTCTTTGTGCTGAACTTTCCACTCCTACCAAGCCCTTTTTACTTCAAACAATTGTAATATGGTGATGTTTTTGCAAGAAGAATAAGAGATTCAAATACATCTACAGTCTTTCACCTAAGTATTGATGATTTATTTCTAACTATACTTTAGATTTCTTGTTCTTGTTCTCTTTTAATGCAACACACAGTTATGGTCTATTTTCATTGCTTCTACCTGTGAATACAACATGAAGTTCATGGAACAGCACTGAGAGCTCTCAAAGGCTCTTATAATTGTTTTGAGGTTGTCTTTGCATTGATAGAATCTTAAACAGGAATTTGACATTAACAAAGTTAAGAACAATTCTCCTGATGACTGACACAATGTTGAAATGAAACTTAAAAACAGTAGAAATTACAGTATCTGTCCTTTGTGGAGCACTCCTGGGGTGTCCTGTGTTATACACGGTGTGTAAATACATCATTTCACTTTCACTAGAACTCTATGAAGTACATAGTAATGTTGTAGTAATCATGTACCTTTAAAATACAAATCAAGTAAATATTGTATCTTTAAAATACAGATCAAGAGATACATAGCATGTTTCAATGAACTAGACAACACTTGACATGCTTGAGGACAATAAGAGTTTGGCTCTGGCTGGCGAGATGGCTCAGCCGGTAAGAGCACTGACTGCTCTTCCAAAGGTTCTGAGTTTGGATCCCAGCAACCACATGATGGCTCACAACCACCCGTAATGAGATCTGACGCCCTCTTCTGATGCGTCTGAACACAGCTACAGTATATTACGCCTGAGCCAGTGGGGCTTTCCTGAGTTCAATTCCCAGCTCACAGCCATCTGTACAGCTACAGTGTACTCATACGCATAAAAATAAATAAGTAAATCTTCTTTTTAATTCCCCACTTTTTATTAGATATTTTCTTTATTTACACGTCATATGATATCTCCTTTCCCAGTTTCCCCTCCAAAAAAAAACCCCAAAAACAAAACCCAAAAAACAAAAGACAACAAGAACAAACCCCTGTTCCCCCCCCCCCCCCCCCCCCCCCGCACGCCCCCCCCCCCCCCGCCCCCCCCCTCCCGCTTACTGGTCCTGGCATTCCCCTACACTGGGGCATAGAACCTTCACAGGGCCAAGGGCCTCTCCTCCCATTGATGACCGACTTGGTCATCCCCTACTATACATGTGCTGCTAGAGCTATGAGTCCCATCGTGTACTCTTTGGTTGGTGGTTTAGTCCCTAGGAGCTCTGAGGGTACTAGTTAGTTCATATTGTTGTTCGTCCTAAGGAGCTGCAATCCGTTCAGCTCCTTGGGTCCTTTCTCTAGCTCCTTCATTGGGGACCCTCAGTTCAATGGATAGCTGTGAGCCTCTACTTCTGTATTAGTTGGGGCTGTCCTGAGTTCAATTCCCAGCTCACAGTCATCTGTACAGCTACAGTGTACTCATACACATAAAAATAAATAAATTAATCTTAAAAAAAAAAAAAGAGTTTGGCTCTCTGATGGGTTGGAAGAAGCTTAGATTCCCAGTGTTCCTGTGTCAGGTCAATGACTTATAATCTGCTATAGTACCAAGCTCAAGGTGAATTTTTCTTATATTGATGAGTAATAGCCACACTAGTTTAAAACCAGAGGCAAGTTTTGGGGGGTCTATTTTTAAGTGTGGTGCTTAGGATTTATTCATTCCAATAAAAAAATTTTTTTTCTGAGTCTGTAGTTTATATTAATGAACATGGCACCAAAATGCTAGTACCTCAAGATAAAAAGACAAATCAGAGATGATCACTGAGAAGAATCCTTAGACTGAAAAAGGAAAAGACTTGCTCATTTTTAAAAGATAAGTATGGAAGGTACAGGCGAGGAGAGGGAGGGCAAGAGGAGACTTCCAGTTCAGGGTGTGTTTGGCAGCTTGGTATTATAAAAGCTGAGAGGGTAGGTGGGGTGTGGGCCTTTGTGGAGGCAGTGGCACACTAAAGTACAATGGGGAGAGCCTTGAGGTATATCAGCAACACAGATGATATGACCAGCGACACAGAGCAGCTGTGAAGCCATTTCCTAGGAAAGAGAGACAGATCAGCACACCTCCAATAAAGCCATGGAACCACCTAAGTGATGAGATGACTTTCCTGGACTCGTAGAGCGGCCGTGGGATGAATATAAGACATACAAGGGTTATGGGTGGTTGGTGGGATATGGACTCAGAGAGGGAGGGGGAAGGCTGTGATGGCTCCCTGCGTGTGGCTTGTGTCACTCATGGTAATGACGGTCACACACTGGGAACACAGCAAGAGGAATGAGTTTGGTAAGGGGAGCATCCAATCTAAGTCAAGATGGCATACCTGTTAGATGCCAGGAGGCATCCCCTGGAGACACAGCCAGATGAGAGAGAGCCCCTCCTCCCCTCAAGCTGCTCAGTTTCATGGTGGCCTGTGGGGGTAGGAGGCGGGGAGCTCAGGAAGGAAGGGTCTCCACTCTATTCCGTGTCTCTTTACCCCTGAGGCCACTAAAACAGAACCGTTTTTTGCTCTAAGTTTTAGAATCTCTGCAGCCTTCGATAGTCTATATCTGACTCTTTCTAATCCCTCTTTGTTTCATGATGTGTTTGAGGCACACCGCAGCCACATTCTCTATTATCCCATCTCTCCAAGTTTCTGGGTGTAAGCCCCTTCCTCACCTTCATCCAGAGCCCCCTGGGCCCTAGAGCTTCTGCAGCAAAACATTAAATATATGTCTGCCGAAGGATCTCTCCTCTATTCCTGGTCACACACCTGCTCTCCATCTTGGGATTCTCTATGTAGAAGGATAAACGGCTGGGTTTGTTTGTTCTGTGAGAGGGTCTCACTATGTAGCCTTGGGTAGCCTGGAACTTGCTACGTAGACCAGGAGATCCCCAGACTCACAGAGATGCACTTCCCTCTGCTTTTCAAATGTTGGCATAAAGATGTATGCTGCCTGGCAGGTTTTCTTTTCCTTTTTAAAGATTTATTTATTTTTAATTGTTTTACCTGTGTGCACATGTGTGTAGCACGTGTGTCTGGTGTCCAGAGGGGATAGAGAGGTACATGTTGGATCTCCTGGAACTGGAGTTACAGATGACTGCGAGCTGCCCTGAATCCCAAGAAATGGTATTTAATTATTTAGTCAGTGGGGGATGGGGGACTAGTTATAGTCTGCGTTTGTATGTGTGTTTGTATATTTATGTGTGTGTGTGTGTGTGTGTGTGTGTGTGTGTGTGTATGTGAAAGTCAAAAGACAATCATTTCTCACGTATCAGCTACCTTTTCTTCTTTTTTATTTTGTTGAAACAGGCTCTCTCACTGGCCTGGAGTTCTCTAAGTAAGCAAGGCTGGCGGGCCAGAGAGAGCCCCTGGAATCTGCTTGTCCCTGCCTCCGCTGCCCTGAACCGATGAACACACACCACACTCAGCTCCTTTTTACATGGCTTCTGGGGACCAAGCTCACATCTTCATGCTTACTGAGAGAGAGAGAGAGAGAGAGAGAGAGAGAGAGAGAGAGAGAGAGAGAGAGAGAGTTAACTTATCTCCCCAGCCTACAAGTGGGGTTTTGAATCTTTTTCCTTAGCTTTCTTGTAAAAGTTTTCCTTGTGTGACACACCATCCCTTTCAGTTGACCTCGGGCTGTGACTGAGGCTCTTGTCTCTCATGTTAATGAACTGAACACCTTTCTGCCCCGCCCCGTGTCCTATCTCTGTGGTCACCTGGAAGTCACATGTCCATGTGAAAGAGCCCTGGTGACAGTAGGTGTTTGTGCCACAGAGTGAAAAGACAGGTGTGGCGGGCTGTGACCAGCCCAAGGAAGCTGTGTCCTAGTCTGCGATGATGTCAACGGAAACCATGGTAATGGGAGAATGACTGGAAACCCGAGACACTTGAACCCTGCCTCTGAGAGAGGGCAGAACAATGGAAAGGTGCCTGGGAGGAGAGGTGTCACTAGGAATCACAGGACACAGTAGCTCTGGCATAATTAAAACTGGGCCTTGAAGTAGGCATGGCCAAGGATCTCAATGGTGCTGGCACTCAGGGTTTTATTCATGTGATGCCTGTCAGGTGACACCCCCACCTGATATCGGCTGACACTATAGAAACTGGGTTCCTCTGATCTAGCAATCACCATCATGACTGTTAAAAATTAGCCAGCACGGTGACAGTGTATTTGTACACACCTCCTGACAGAGCCCTCATCAGGAGCCTCTCCTAGCTGCTGGCTGCACCCTGCCTGGTAATTTTGTATTGACTCCCAAAAGAATGTCAACCCTGTTCTGAACTGGATGAGTCTCAGAGAAAGGCCTGCTAGGGAGGACAAGTTACCACACGGCCAGTGTCCTGTAGTGTTGAGATAGCCCCCCAAGGAAGGAGAAAAAAACAACCGATAAGCCTCCCCAAATTGGGAAATTTGTTTTGTTAGATACTCCACCATCCATGTCTTCGAGCTTGCCGTCAGTGATCCTCCTGCCTCTGCCTCCCTCACGCTGGGGTCTGAGGTGTGTGTACTGCTAGGCCTGGTTTAATGTTGTTCTTCTAATGAAGTTTGTTAATTTATTAGAACATATAACAGGATCTTTTTTTTTCTTTTTTTAAATTTTTCAAGACAGGGTTTTTCTGTGTAGCCCTGGCTGTCCTGGAACTCACTCTGTAGACCAGGCTGGCTTGAACTCAGAAATCCACCTGCCTCTGCCTCCCAAGTACTGGGATTAAAGGCGTGCACCACCACCGCCCGGCAACAGGATCTTAATATATTCAGAATCCTTGGGATGGATTAACATGGGGACGGGGCACATGATCCAAAGAATTTCTCAGCAACCAATGATGTGTGCTTCTGGTTTCCTACCACTTGGCCAAGGGCAGTTAGCCAAGATGGCCGCCATGCTCTATTGTCCTTCCCAAATATGGCAGTTTCCACGTTACAGAAATCACCGTATCACCATGTGTGGTGGTTCTGATGTGTGTTTAAACTAAAATGGAAAGGCTTGAACATCTTGCCTCAGGAGAGAGCAGTCCCAGGGCCAATCCCATTAAGTTCCCCCTTAGGAGGCCCTGGAGCAGAGGCAATGTTACTTGAAAGACAGCGGTCACACAGAATACTGCCAGAAACCAGACAATAAGGCACAGGGGAGATGAACAGAGCTCCAGAGACCCGCTCCCTTCTCCCCCAAAGCTTTCCCACCTTGTTAGGATGCAGAATTGCAACACCAGCTCACTCGCCCTTTAAAAGTATCTCCTTTCGTTTATTTCCTGTCTCATTCCTTCACGTCGGCCAACAGCCTTATTCGCAACTTCTTGTAACATCTCGCCCTGTGTATTCCAGAGCGCATATTACAAAAAATAGCTTCCCCGGGAAGCTTGCGATCTATTAAAGGCACAAAACAAAACACAAAACCATATGAAGATGAGAAAAACAAACAAACAAACAAACAAAATTAAAGAGAAACTACTTTGGATTCTACCCAGTCAGCCAGTCATCTCGTTTTGTTCCAGCCTTCCCCCCCCCCCCCCCCCCCCACACTCACTTGTCGGGTCTGGGCTTAACTGGTCCTCTGTCTTAGGCCCCAAAGCCAGTATGATTGCTTACCAGTATCCAATAGGCTTGCCCCTCTACCTAACTCTGCCTGCTGAGACCTTGCCTGCTTTGATTTTTGCTTTGTTTTCTTCTATTCATTCATTCATTCATTCATTCATTCATTCATTCAACAAATATCAGGCGCATGTTCTGATCACACGCCCGTCTTTAGAGACAGCTGGAGAGGAAGATGGCAGCGGAAGCTCTTTCTTGTAGAGTCAACATCTACCTGGCCTTTGAACTCTGCCTCAAACCCATCTCTCTGCTGGGAAGAAAAAAGTATGTAAGAAATGCCTCGACACTCACAGCCAGGACTCCCTGCAGCACCCACGAGTCGGACTTTCTCCTTTCTCCTTCCTCCCCTCTCTGCTTCTAGTCTCCCTTCTTCTTTTCCCTGCCCCTTCTTCCCTCTACCTCACCTTCCACCCTGCCCTCTTCCTTCCTCTCCCCTACCCTCTTTTCTCATTCCCTCCCCGCTCCTCCACACTGGCCTTCCCATCTCTTTATGGTCAGCTGACCTCTTCCCCTTCTAGGTTGTCTGGGCTGGGCTGCATCTATGGGCTCACCCCTGGTTCCTGAAATGTCCTGTGTGGTCCATTCCTATTGTACAATGACAGACTGAGAGAACTGGGTCACCCGTGTCTCTATCATTCATAATTAGGAACATTTTTACTCCGCGTGCTCTTCAGGCATCTTGGTTCCTTCGATGTGTCACAGTTAAAGACAGGAGGCCACAGAGCAGCCGGCTGATTGGTGAATCCAGCCGTGGGGCATTTCATGGCTCTGAAGTGACAGCAGTGAGTTTCCGGTCAAACTCTGATACCCAGAGGAGCATTTTGCAAAAACTGAATGATGGGGGGGGGGCATTTTGCCAGTACCCCTCCATTTGCTCTCTCTCTCTCTCCAGACAGACCTGTGGCCAATGACAGAGATGACATTGACAGGCAGAGCCAGCTTTCCTTGGAAACATCCATTCCGGGGCTCTGTTATCTGTCCCTCTGCTTCCCCTCCCCCAGTAGCCCTATCCCAGCAAGAATTTAATATGCAGCATTAAATTGTAATTTAATATGTATGCTCACTGTCCTTTGTCTGGGCCTGAGCTCTGGAACCCATAAAGCTGCTGCTACGGGCCAGTCCTCCTTCTCCAGCCTCCTCTAGTTCCAGAATCCCCTAGAGCAGAGAGAGAGAAGGCAGTACAGGCTCAAGCCAGGACATGGGGATGTTTATCCAGAACTGCTGCAGCCCAGCCTCCACCACAGTCAGTGAAAGGTCAGGCCCAGTTTTCTTTAAGAAAAGAGACTCCGAAGTTGCTGTTTCCCAACCATGGAGCATTCCAGAGGAAAGCTACAATGGAAACTGCTGTGACCAACACACTGAGCTATAAATAACAGTTCAAAGTCATCCAGCATGTCATCACCTGCTCACGCATGGCTCATCCCTCTGGATCCCCACATCCCCACTCCCTGCCCTCCCCACCCCACCCCCACCCCCGGCATAGAATCTCAAGCCCCCCGAGCTGATCACAAAATTTGTCTTTTGCTCCTGAAGGGTCCAGCAAAGGTACTGTTGGTGAGGCTCCTGATTCCCAAAGCCATGCTTCAGCATCCTTTGATGATGAAAGCAAGCTAGAACTATAGCCAGATGGCCATCATTCAAAGGGCCCACAGCCAATGTTTTTCTCCCCTATGTTGACAAATCATGACTTCTTTCCCTGGCCGTCTCAAAGGTGAAGTTCTGAGACATGCATGAATGCCCCTAGGTGGGCAGAGCTAGCACCAGAGGCCTCCCACAGGCTGGTTGTCACCAGCACTTTGGCATCAGGAGGCGCTGACCTTATCCATGCCATGTAACTGTATGTGATCACCAATTGTCCAACAAGGAAATTACATGCCAAAGAAGCAGTGGCTTCCCTTAGGTTATACACGCTACAATCTGGGCAGGGATCCTAACCCAGGAATCTCATGACTCCCAAAGGCTAACAGATAAAATAGTTGATGTGGTCTTTAAATCTGAGTATGTGCTTTTATAAAATCATTTAATCAACCAATAATTCTTTTGTTTCGTGGCTTTTTGTTTGTTTGTTTTTTTTGAGACAGAGTTTCTCTACGTAGCCCTGGCTATCCTAGAACTCGCTCTGTCGACCTCGAAGTCAGAGATCCACCACCTCTGCCTCCCGAGTGTGTGTGTATGTGTGTGTTTTAAATAGAGAGTACACATATTCAGTAAAACATGCAATATTTGCCTTCTTCTATCTGGCTTATTTCACTTAACATGTAGCTCACTAGCTCTATCCATTTCCCTACAAATGATGCTGCGTTGTCCTTCTCTATGTCTGAATGAGACATCATTGTGTATACACACCACATTAATGAGACACCGTTGTGTATACACACCACATTAATGAGACACCATTGTGTATACATACCACATTCCCATAGCCAATCATTTGTTGGTTGACATCCAGACTGACTCCACAACCTGGATATACACAAGCTTCTTGACTTAATGCAATTACATTGGTCAGTTCCTGTGATTGCGTCCATGGTTTCTGTTAGATAAAATTCTTTTCTGGAAGTTCCGGCCTGAGCCCGTATTTTCAGGTGTTTTGCTGTTTTCTTCTAACAATTTCAATTCTCAGGGGCTAAAACTGTGGCCATAACCTATTTTTCTAAGATTTTCAGCTATCTTATCAACTTTTGTAATTCTCAGGGCTCCCTCCCAACCCCCAACCCCACCACCATACTCTTACCTTTTGTTATTCTGGTTTTTCACTCAGTGTCCCAAGAAGGACACTTCTCATTTTCCAGCTCCTGTATGACACTCTTTCTGGGAGACATGAATAAGTATCTACTCACAGCCCATACAGGGAATTGACAACAGTCCCATTTGATAACAATCCCATCAAAGTCAACTTGGTGAACCCATACATTTATTGGGGCTGTTCACTGGAACATGGATGAGGGGTTACTTAAAGAAGTGGAGTAAGTCAGAGGCAGCTACGTCACTGAAAGCCCACCTTGGCATAGGCCATGACTCGTGAAAACTAGAACCTTGGACAATTTGAAACCAGCTCAACAGGTTTCAAAGTCTCTTCTTAGCTGTCCCTACTGCTTATATATCCTTGGTGGTGGTGGTGGTGGTGGTGGTGATCGTGATGGTGGTGAGGGTTCTATACATCTAGTAACTCTCAGGGACTTCCTGAGACTTGTGAGTTGTTTACTTCCTGTGTCTTAATGAGCCTTCTTTCAGAACTTGTTGAGTCTTAAGGGTCTTCCCTCAGAAAGAGAATGTTTCAGTTTAAAGGAAATCATTACATGATACCCTCTTCCCCTCGACGTCTCCAGACTTCCTCCCTTTAAATCTATGGCTTCCTTTAGAAAGGATAGTTCTAGGAATGGATGACCAGAAGGTGAGCCCGCCTCATATTTCCATATGGCTCAGCATAGGAAAGAAATGTAACTCAGCACTTGAATAATGAAGCTATGCTTAAGCACATGGGTGAAATGAAGCATTAGCTCATCACTTGGATATCACTTTAGCAGAGCACATAGATTCACAGAGGGATAGGTGATGGCTTTGATGAGGTGTTGACAGCAAACGGCACCAAGAATGGTTCAAATCCTGTGTTTGCCACTTGCCAGCTGCATCATTTTAGATAAATTTACCATGTGTGTTTTTCTCTTTCTAACAAGGGGTAAAAATAGAACCTACCCCATGGGATCATTGTGAGAGTTCTCTGAGTTAGTCCTGTGAAGGCAGGAAGTTGATTAATATCTGGTCCCAGGAAAGTGCTCTACAATGAGGGATATTTAGTTAGGATTGTGGGTCCATGGGCCTTTGCCACTGTTTGCTGCAATGGATTAGCAGTTTGCTATATAGCTCAGTAGCATTTGAGAGTTCTTTTTTGTTTGTTTGTTTTCACAAAGATGGTGGAGGCTGTGTAGAAGTAACTCCCTGCCATGTTGAAAGGTCATGGCTAACTGACATGTGTTTTGTGTTTCTTAACAGCAGCAGCTGATTTTGTTTTGTGTTGCTTTGCAAACTGGAGATTGGACTCAGAACCTTGCACACGCTAGGCAAGCTGGACGGAACTACATCCCAAACTCTTCAAGAAAAAGCAATGTGAGTCAGAGCTAGGTGTGGCAGCATGCACCTGAGAGCTCAGAACTCAGGATGCTGTGTGCATGGAAGAGCCACAGTTTAGACCACGTTGGCTTAACAGTGAGTTCCAGGCAAGCCTGAACAGCACGGTAGAGCCAGTTCTTAAAATAAATAAATAAATAAATAAATAAATAAATAAATAAAAGTTCTGATGCCATGCTAGCATGAAAGTAACTGCTAGAAAGTTGTTTCCACTAATATCTGGGCTAACTTTCAGAGGCAGAGTTAGGAAAAGACAGTACGGCAAACTCACGCTCCAACCTTTCAGGGTAAGAAGAGAGCAAGCAGTCATGCGAAATATGCGCTTCCTCGGGGGAGATTATTATCTCTGGCAGCTTTCTGAGTGATTTGTCAAAATGGAATACAACCCAAAAGCCGAACCCTCTGAGGTTTCACAGTTTATTATAAATGAGACAGGATGTGCCCCGTGAGGCCGCCTGCTTCTCTTCACGTGTTCCCGGGCAGCAATGTGTACCCTCCAGGCTAAGGAGGAAACATTATGTTGAGGGAATGTCTGTCCTTTTCACGTCATAGCTTGGGTTCCAAATATTGTTCACCTGTCCCAAAGAGGAAAACTGCCCTTGAGCTTCCTCACCCAAACGTTCAGTTCTGGGACCAAACTTTCATGTGACGTTTAGAAACACTTTACCTGCTGGAAGCCTGTCTGTGTGGACAGCTAGTTGATCAACAAGCTTCTTTGTTTGTTTTTTCAGACTTAAAAGAGGAGTCGGGGGCACTAGGAAGAAGAGGTGGCTGTCCCATGGCCTGAGTTATTAATAAAGTGGACTTTCGGGTGGTGGTGGCACACGCCTTTAATCCCAGCATTTGGGAGGCAGG
>JADRCD010222639.1:0-24718 GCA_019843815.1 Montemys delectorum
TGTGTGTGTGTGTGTGTGTGTGTGTGTGTGTACATGGGTGTGTGTGTGATATGTCCAAATAAAGGCTGAGCATTCCATGTCATTCAGTTTCTGTACTTTGGCCATTGTGAGTGTCTGTATTCACCACTACCAACTGTAAAAGGAAGTGTCTTTGATGAAAGCTGCACTAATCTGTGGGTCCAAAGGTCAGTATTTAGAAAGTAGTTTGGAGGCTCCAGAGATGGCTCAGTAGTTAAGAGCACTGCTTTTGCAGAAGAACTGGGTTTGTTTCCCAGTGCTCATCTGATGGCTCATGGCCATCTGATGTCTCTTTCCATCAGACTTCTGAGAAGAACAGTCATACACATGATTACACACACACACACACACACACACACACACACACAGGCAAACCACTTACACACATAAAACAAAATAAATGTTAAAGACTTGTTTTAGAAGGCAATTTGATACCATGCTTATTTAGCAAAACAATGGTAGTAGGCTCTCCCCTAGGGCCTATGGCCTCTTAGGCACAGGTGCTTGGCTACACCGAAACCTAGCTTGAGTTCCCTCCTAGAGTGGGGGCAGCGACCAGGTGCTTGCCCCCATAACATCCACGCCACTATCGCACCAACAGGTCCATCTTACTAGGCCAGTCATTCCTGAAGTTGGCAGAATTCACAGCTGGGTGAGGCTGTTGATAGCTTTTCTCTCCCCTTCCCCCCTATAGCACCTTTTAGCACTCTGAAAGCTAGCCAAGAGGGAAAAGGCTTCCAGGCCAACTTCAGCTTGATTTCTTCAAGCCACGAGAGCAAAGCGTGTGGTGTCTCCAGCCATGGGCTCTCATCATGTTCTGGTGGGCAAACAAGAGCAATGACAACTGCCAGTCTTAATCTGGGGACTCTGACCAACAGAGCTGGCACCTCGATTCTTGTTTAATAACCCATGGTTTCTGGGAGAGCATCATTCCTCCATGTAGGATATCTCCATTCAAACTTTTTTTTTAAAAAATTATATATTTTTTTAATAAGCCTATGAGTAGGTTTCCATAGTGCCTTTTCATGGATCCCTAGTGTTAGTTCTCCCCAAAAGTCTCTTTATTAGATGATTCTCAATGATAAAATCCATGAATGCTCCTTAAGGAAAACAGACAGACACAAGGAGAGAAAATTGTGCCTCAAAGAATCTTCACTAAAGGGTTACTGCGTTCTTTTTTTAGCTCCTTTTTCTTTCTCTGCACTTAAGAATGTTTTGTTTGCTGTAGTTACCATTGTAGACTCCTAGATTTGAGGAGGATTATACATAATGGGGGGCAGATTCAGATCCTCCCTAGGGACCAAAAGAGTGAATTAGATGACCACTCCTCAGATCTTCTAAGGCTACAGACCGCATTTTTCAAATCCTCAGTCCAACACTGACCCATGCAGCCAGGCTGTGGCTTATTCCATGTTGTGTGCTATAGAGCTCAATGTTACTCTACATGGGTAGTGTTGGGTCTACTAGGCATCATTGTGTCTAGTGGCTTGACCACCATTTTAATGTAGCATTACTTGTCTAAATACAATGTCTAAAAGTTGACTTGCCTTTAAAGTCTTTCTTCCTGGTAACTCAGGTCTGCTTCAGGGTTCATGAACTCTACGGCCCTGCCCACCATTCAATTTGAACTAAGGAGATAAATTGTTTTTGTTTTTTCAAGACAGGGTTTCTCTGTGTAGCCCTGGCTGTCCTGGAATTTACTCGGTAGACCAGGCTGGCCTCGAACTCAGAGATCCACCTGCCTCTGCCTCCCAAGTGCTGGGA
Organism: Montemys delectorum; assembly: GCA_019843815.1. Taxonomy (NCBI): domain Eukaryota; kingdom Metazoa; phylum Chordata; class Mammalia; order Rodentia; family Muridae; genus Montemys; species Montemys delectorum. The sequence continues at coordinate 1,783 of JADRCD010222639.1, forward strand.
TTAAAGGCGTGTGCCACCACTGCCTGGCCTAAGGAGATATTTTTAGGGGGAGAAAAATCAGAAGAAGGAAAAAAAATACTTCATAGCATGTCAGTAAATCATCTATGAAAGTTAAATTTTCAAATTTATGAGAGTCAATTGAAAAGGATTTATGGAAGTGATGCTCCTCTAATCTTTAGCCCGTGCTTACTGCTCTGGGCATGAGGGCAGAGGCCAGCACATGCGGAGGCAGTTACCCTCTGGCTCTAAAGCAGTGGTTCTCAACTTTCCTAATGGTGTCATCCTTTAATACAGTTCTTCATGGGAGTAGTAACCCCCAACCATAAGATTATTTCATTGCTACCTTATAACTGTATTTTTGCTATTGTTATGACTCGTAATGTAAATGTCTATGTGCTTCCATGATAGTAGATAACCCTTGTAAAAAAGCTGTTTGACCTGCAGAGGGGTCGCGACCCACAGGTTGAGAAACCACTGGTCTATAGGGTGTGTTACAGAGTTTTGATGTGTGTTGGTGGATCCCAGTTTCGTACCTGCCTCTCAGAATCCCTGAGAGAACTCTGAATACCACACAGCTAGCAAGGACTACTTTCACTCTGGCTCAAGGTAATTCCTGAGGCCAGGGCCTTAGGGAAGCAGGCAACTGTGCCTGAGGCTTGGGGTCAGCCTCCTTTGGACAAAGCCTGGTATCCTGGGCTGCTCCAGATGTGAGTGCAACGTCCGTGTTCCTGAAGGATGGGTCCTTAAGCCTAGCCTAGAAGAGTCCCCCTGAAGGATGCCAAGGGCTTCCCTCTGCCCCCCAGCTCAGTTCTCTGCCACCCCGCCTAGGCCATGGCTTCTTAGAATCCTTGGCAGCTGGAGGGGAGCAACAGGCCCTGTGGCCTGCTGACTGGACCAACGCCCCGTCTGGGCCTCATGACTCTCCCACTCTCGGTTCTGTTCCTGGCACCAGCACTGTGGTCCTGAGCCAGCTGCACACAGCGCCTGAGCAGGCTCCCAGCGGAGCTGGGAAGAGTGAGCGGGAAGTGTTGGTACCGGCAGGCATTTTCAGCTCGGAGTCCCTCTCGTGTCCTCAACTCCCCTCTCACTCTCCATCTTTAGCTTTCCGACTCCTTCGCTTCTCACTGGTCTCGTCCCTTCTATTTTGCTTCCCTCAACCCTCACGTCCTCACCTGCCTTTTCTTTTTCTCCCTGCTCTGAGTTTTCTAGAAAGCAGAGGCCCCCTGTCTAGGCAGAGTTGAGCTCACTGGCAGGCCTTTTTACAAATAAGGAGGTCTTGGAGCTGGGGGATGTGCTAAGAAGTCACTAGGTGGACAAGAACTCGGGCCTGCCCCTCAGGGAGCTCCTTCTAGGGGGGAGCCAGACAAGCTGTTTTGTGTGAGCGAGGTTACTTCAGCTCTAATTCTTAGTGAACAAAGAATAATCGAGTGCATTTATGGGATCCAGTGTGATGTTTAGGCAGAGGCAGACTTTGTGGGGTGTTTATATCAAGTTAGTTCATATAACCATTATCTCATATTTATATTGTTGTTTTTAATAGCGAGAACATTTCGAATGTAGTCTTTCACACGATACTTAGCATTAGCTGCGACGGTCGTGTGGTACAGTAGATCTTGGATTTATTGCTTGTGTGTTCCTGGATCTTTGTATACTTTGGCTGTCCCACCTTTGCACCCCACTCCCTGTACCATGCTTCTCGGTGAGTACCGTTTCATTTACTGCTACAGGTTCCGTTTTCCCAGATTCTACATCACAAGTGAAATTAGACGGCTTTGCTATTCTGAACCTAGCTTGTCCTTGGGTGTTAATTATATAGTAGCAAATGACAGGATCTCCTTTTTATTATTTACTTATCTTTAAGTATTTATTTATTTATTTATTTATTTATTTATTTATTTATTTATTTAAATGTGTGTGTGCTCGAGTGTCTGTTTGGCTGTATATGCACCATGGGTGGGCAGGTGCCCTTGGAGGCCTTAGGAGGCTAGAAGAAGGTATTGGATTTGCTGAAACTGGAATCATAGGCAGTTGTAAGTTGCCTTGTGGGTGCTGGGAACTGAACCTGGGTCCTTTGCAAGAACAGCCAAGTGTTCTTAACCACTGAGCCATCTCTTTAGCTTCAGGGTCTCCCTTTTAAAGGCTGAATAGTATCTTGTTGTGTAAGTAGCACCTTTGCCTCCATTTCCACACGGAACCTAGACTGGCTCTGTACTGTCTGTTGTGAACAGTGCTGCAGTGAACAGGCAGTGCGGTGAACAGGAAGTGCGGTGAACAAGAAGTGCTGGTTTCAGTCAGTTGGAGGTCTACCCTGAAGTGTGACCTTACATCAACCATATGGTAGATCTACTTTGAGCTTTTGGAGGAGCCTCTGTACTGTTCTCTATCTTCCTCATTTTCATCCCTACCCCCCAGAGCCAGAGGCATCTGAACAGTACCCTAAAGGGTTGACCTTGAGCTAAAGATGTTATCTGTCCTTTCAGTTGGGCAGCACCTGGCTTCATGGAAGTCAGGCAAGCATCTGGGAAGGAAGTAAAAACTCAGCATGGGGGACTTGGGCCAAGTCAGCTTCAAGGTGGAGAGTGCTCCAGAAAATGGAAGGGCAGGTGCGTGCAGGAGCCTCTGGACATGCCTTTCTTAGGATGCTATCCAAGCTAAAGCCCATAGGAAGGCCTAAGAGAGAAAGGCTATGGTGTGATTGACAGTTCTGGAAGCTCACTGTGGGTACCCAAGAGAGTTGACCTGCTGTGTCACAGCAGGAAGGCCACTCCAACCTGGAGGGCTGAGGTCCAAAAGAGAGATGAAGGGAGAGGGTAGAGAGGAAGGATGCTCTGAGAGAGATTAAGGACTCAGGGATGAGAAGGGAGGCATGAGGGAAAGGCGGGAGTCCAGGCTGCCTTTGATTCTTCTGTACAGTCAGTTCCTGGGTTGATACTGTTAGTTAGCTCTGCTGCCAAACAGATAACCCCTCCATCTCTGTGGTTTTCATCAGCACGCTTTGTTTTACATCCAGGAGACTGGTCTGGCTGTAGGAGGATGAGCTTGAGAGAGTTGACCTGACGTCTCTGGGCCAGGCCTCAAGGTAGCTCCAGTGTGTTCATTCCACATGGCTTTACTCTGGGGCCTTGAACTCGGCCATCACGTGAGCTGCAGGCTTTTCCTGCAGGTCCCTTTGATTCAGGCTTTTGGATGCTCTTGCAAGACTGAGGGGCTCTTCTTACCACTGGGCACGGGCTCATGGCAGGGAAAAAAAAAATCTCAGGTCTCATGTCACCCAACCGTCCTTAACATCATAGCTTGAGTCACGTCGGGTACCAGGCAAGCTCGAGGCCATCAGAGGAGACAGGAGATAAGGAAACCAAGGAGTAGGGCTGGGACCAATCTTCTCTAGTTATCAGATGAGGCTTCTGTCTCCCCCTGAACCAACAAAAGTCATTTGTGTGACATACTTTTTAAAGGGAACCTGTACACGTAAGTAGGTAGGGTGATAGTTACAAATATTTCTGCTCACATGTCGATCTGTGACTGTTGTTATTATTATTATTATTATTATTATTATTATTATTATTATTATTAGTGAAAGGTTGGTGTTGAGGATGGATTAATATTGGCCTCAGGGAACAGATTAGTTCTCAGAGATTAAGCTGTTGGGAACATCTTCTGCTGCTTCCTGTCTCTGTCTTGACCTGTGGTCTCTCATGCGTGTTTATTGTGATGCCATGAGGTCCGTCTCACAGATGCAAGGAGGTTCACCACACAGATGCAAGCACCATAGCCATAAGCCTTTAGGACTGAGTTAATAAACCTGCTTTCCATATAAAGTGCCCTGCTTCAGGTATATTGTTACAGTACCAGAAAGCCAGTTACTAGAGTTACCAAGCCACAGAGGGTTTGTAAATATTGAGGGGAGGCTGGGGTTCCTCCTCTTCCCTTTCTCCCCACACAAAGAAGCAGTGTGATATCCCATGCAGCAGGTGCTCTGTACTAGGCCAAGGTCCTGGGCTTAATTCTCATCTCTTCTGTTACTCACTGCACCTGCTACTTAAGCAGAATCAAATAACCTCTCTGAGCCTTCTGATGCCTCTTCTGAAAAATGGACTGTTGGTCATAGTTGCCTTCCAGTGGTAACAGTGATCATTTGGGGCCATGAACCCTATGAATTATAACACACAAGACTGGTATTTAAAAGTTGAATGACAAAAAAAGATATTGTAGGTATTGAACAGGGAGTCTCTGGGAGGAGTTGGGGTACAAAAGGGAAACAAGAATGTGATTTAATTCTATTCACTTAAAATATGTTTTTAAAAGTTGAAAAACTAGCAAGATTGAAAACACAGAGAAAACCTGTTTAGCCTAGAAGGGACCACTGCATGGATGTGTGGCTTCTGGCCGGACAGCTGCCCTGCTCCCAAATCTGTGGTTCTTTTAATGATGTGTGGCTGGGCCATGGGAGCTGGCAGGGCCCAGAGTGGAGATGGAGCTCGCCTCTCTGAAGTGGAGCGAGCCCATGTTAGTAATCTTCCTGTCGATGTGACACAAACACATGAGAAGATCTCATGTTATAAAGAAGAAAAGTTCTGTTTGGGTAACACTCTCAGGGCCTTCAGGTCATGGTCTCCTGGTTCTATTGCTCTGACTATGTAGTACCACAAACAAATCATGGTGGGAACATGTGACCAAAGAGGTCTGTGGGCAACCTGGCAGTGAAAAAGAGGGAGGCTCCAATCTCCCTTGTAAGGGCACATTCCTAACTTCTTTCTCTTAGCCCCTTCCAATTAAAAGATCCACCTTTAGTGCCTAGACTGGGTGCCAAGCCTTTAGTACCTGGGCTTTTGTGGGAGATGTTTCAGATCTAAAGTGCACTAGTGTTCTTCTCTGTTGGAGACTGTGTGTGCTTTTCCGGAATGCTTCCTCATGGACGCCCCTTTGATCCAGTGGGTTCTTGCCCGTTCCAGTCCATTCTCTGCTCAATCAACAATTACTGCACAGCCCTCTGGTTAGGATCTTCATCTGTAATGGGGCTCATGGTTTGTTCCAGGTGTGGCCTGAGTTGGCCCGAGTCCAGCAGGGTTCTAACCCCTGTGGTTGCTCCTCGGCGTCAACTGGGATTGAGGTCACCTGAATGTCCCCTTGGATTGGGCCTTGAGGAAGCTTCTCCTACGTAGTTTGCAGGGACTCTGGGAGATCAGCTGGGCCACTCACCGACCTACTTAGCGTACTTTCTCCACGTGGCAAAGAAGCTGGACTCTGAGCAAGGATGCCCCCAAACCCAACGATTCAAGAGAACGAAACAGCAACAACAAAAGAGGACCTTGCTAGATAGAAGTGCTATACTTCTGTGGAGTCAAGGCCCCATGAGCAGACTTCCCTCTCTATGGGGAGGCTCGTCTTCTGGGAACGGGGAGAACCACAGTAGTACCTCAGACACCAGCTGCTGCCTCTGCCCTGACTGTGTGCTGAAACCACTCTAGGAATGAAACCACTTAGGCCAAGGGTGACCCCCCAGAGACTTCTGTGGTCAGTGACCTGAAGTTTGGTCTGGTGAGCCTGATACCAGGAAGCTCCTGGGGTTGTTTGAATGTGCAGTCATGGTTGAGAGCCTTGGCATAACCCGATTGTGAATAAAAGTAAACTAAACCCGTAAAACCCAGGGAAGGCAAGAAGGCAAGGCTAGGTCCAAGGGACCTGGGAGGTGACTGGTCCATATCTTTTGGTTCTCCATTACTATAACAAAGCACATTAAATGATGGATTTAATAAGAGAAGGTGTTACATGAACTCCCAGGCTTGGGGGGGGGGGGCGGTCCCACTGCTTTGGCCCTCAGAAATGACAATGGAAGGGAATATGTGGTAGAGACATCTGTCTTTCTTATAACTAGGAAGCCAAAGAGAAGGGCGAAGAAACCAAGGACTCTAGCCCTCCCTCTCCTCCCTATAGGCATACCCTAAACGACATAAGACTTCTTATTAGACCTCTGCCTAATGGCTGTACCAGCTCCCAGCACTGTCACCCAGGAACTAAGTCTTTGACACACAGAACAGGCCTCTGGGCAGTATTCAAAGTCCAAGCCATAGCAGCTCCTCCTGGTGTTGGCATGGTCCCCACGAGACTGCTGCTCTTAGGTGCACAGATAATAAAAACCACCCATAGACATCCTTGGTCTCAGGCTTTGGTCCTAATTTGGCCAATTTCCCCTATTGCCTTTACTAGAAATTGACTTGGTATAATTAAGTGATTAACATTGTATAAATTCTCACCAAAGGGCCATCAGTCGCCTTTGTTTGAGATCAACCAGCCTGCCCACACTTAGGATACCTTTCCTTCAAATCCATGGTGCCTAAAAGAAGGCTCCCCACCCCTCATTTCAGATGCATGCCTTTGAATATTCATGGTTCTGTCTTCTGGCTTCACACACTAGAAAACACGATTTATTCCTTAGGCTAATGAGCTCTTCAGTTTCTTTCATGGTAGAGAAAGCGGTCTTGTTTTTCTGGATAATTTATTTTGGGTGCTAGTCCATTTTCTGGAAGGGATCGTTCCATTAAGATGCTGAGCACATTTCAAGAGAAGAGGGGAGCTGAGAAACGCTCTGCTCTGATGAGCCTGCCCATCCGAGGGCTGCACCCGAGGCTGCTGGCAGTGAGGCTGGAAGGTGAGCCGGTTATTAGGGAGAGCATATGTGATCGAAACCACTGAGCTGGCATCCTGTGAGGTCATAGAGGTCACAACAAGGCAGCAGGGGAGGCTGGGTATGCACAGCACACAGCTGGAACCTGCGGTACTGAAGAATGAGCTGGGTAGAAATCAGACCCTGGTTCACTCTGCTAATGGAGCACAGAAGAGTATGCCTCTGCCTCTGCCTCTGTCTCTGTCTCTGTCTCTGTCTCTGTCTCTGTCTCTGTCTCTCTCTCTTTCTGTGTCTCTGTCTTTGACCCTGTCTCTCTGTCTCTCTCTGTGTCTGTGTCTGTGTCTGTCTGTCTGTCTGTCTGTCTCTGTCTCTGTCTCTGTCTCTGTCTCTGTCTCTGTCTCTGATGTTCATTTGGCTCCAGCACCCCCATCCACAGAGTTCCTCTCCACCAGCTGTCAGCCATCTGGCCTGTGAACTCAGTGGCCCTCAGCTCCATTCCTGCCCTCTGTGCTCCGCTGGCTGCCATGGTGGCTGGAGACGGCACAGACATAGCAGCAAGCTGCCTTCCATGGAGAAGACAGCAGGCATGAGGAGAGGCTCTTGCTGTTTCTGTTGCTAAAGAGGAGCCAGGAGGACAGTGTGCTCTACCCAACCAGCTCCTTGGCCTATGGTGGGGCCTTTCCTTTTTCTCTGTGGCTCCCCCAGTGACAAAAGAGCATATGGCTCCCTGAAGTTATTACTTTGTTATATGTGTTGTGTACCTGCATGAGTTTATAGGCACCATGTATATGCAAGTTACCTGAGGAGACCAGAAGAGGGCGTTGCATCCTCTTGGTATTGGACTTACAGGTAGTTGTGAGTGACCTGGCATTGATGCTGGTACCTGAACTAGAGTCCTCTGAATGAGGTGTACTAGTCCTTAACCACGGAGTCCTCTCTCTAACCCCCTTTCTGCAGATATTAATCTTTCAGAGCCTTTCCCTTTCCCTGTGAGCCCTATCAGCTCTTCCAATACTGCTGTTCCTGTTTAGTGACAGGGAACACAGTCTAAGGTACTCTGTGCCTGCCTGAAGCAGCCGACAGCATCAGATCCTATGTAACCATGCTCCCCACCCACGCACACATGCCCTGTGGTACAGTTTAATGTATTAATTATGCACAGTAAGAAATTGGGTCAGTAACAGAATAGAACAACTATAAAACACATACAGTCATAAAAAGTTGTTTAGAACTTTAAACATGATATATTACTTCATTCTGGAACTTTTCGTTTAGTATTTTCAGACTGCCATTGACCATGGGCCGCTGAAACTGCCAAAAGTAAAATCACAGATAAGGGAGGGACGATTGTATATTGGTGGCCAGTTTCCTGCATCAGATTCCTTACTTATGTTTGAAATACCCTACGAGGCCCTTATTTCTCCAACTGAACAGAGACAGTTTTATGGGGCACCGGAGTTGTGTAAAGATTTGTGTCTCTCTCAGGAGATAAATGATATATAGGCACAGCTGGGCTGTTCTTTTGCAATTTTCTCTACAGCATGACGCACGGCCTTAGCCTTCAACTGAAGCCCCATCTCCTGTCCTAAGGTGTCCAGGTCGGTCTCAACCCTGGCCGCTGCTCCTTTGGCACATTTCCTTTGGCCACTGCCTGTGCCTGGTGGTTTCCACAACTGGAGACATGTTTCCAGCTACGGTCAATCCAGAACACGCATGGTAGGGTTCTAAGCTCCTGCTGTCCCCATCCCAGCCTTCAGGGGTCTAATGTGCTGCTTTAGCCAGCTCAGTTTGCTTAAACAGCAAGCACCCCACTTCTCACAGGTCAGAAAGCTAAGCTTCCAAGATCGAGGTGTTTCATCACAGCGATGATACCCTAAGTAGGACAGCTGGGCTGGGTAGCATGAGTCTGTAATGCCAGCGCCCCTATGGGAAGATGAGGATTGGACAGGAGAATGCCTGGAAACTCAGGGGCCAGCTGTTCTGGCTTAGACAGCAGCAAGCAACAAAGCGTGTGTCTAAAAGGTGAGGACAGACATCTGAGGTTGGTCTCTAATTGTCACACGTGTCCTGTGCTAAACAGGAAGAGAGTCCTCACTAGGAAGTGGCAGAAAGGGTCACAGGAGGGCTGGGAGATGGTTCACTGGGTGATGTGCTCCTTAGATCACGATGGAAGGACCTGAGTCTGAATCTCCCAAACCTACCGAAAGCCGGGGTGCTGGCTAGTTTTCTGCCAACCTGACCCAAGCTGGAGTCATCTCAAAAGAGGGAAACTCAGTTGAGAAATTGCCTCCATAAAATCAGACTGCAAGACAGGAGGAGGCAACACATGCCTAATCTCAGCACTCAGGAGACAGAGGCCTCTGTGAGTTCTGGGCCAGCCTGGCCTACAGAGCTAGCTCCAGGACAGCCAGGAATATACAAGGAGGAAACCCTATCTCAAACACAAACAAACAAACCAACAACAAAAAGATTAGGCTGCAGCTGGCCAGGTGTGGTGGCATGTACCTTAAATTCGAGTATGTAAAGGCAGAGGCAGGAAGTCAACCAGCCTGCTGAAATGTAGATCTAATCAATATACATGTGTTCATGTGTTTGTTCTTTCTTTCCCTCTCTCTTTCTTTTTTCCTCCCCTCTTTGAAACAAGGTTGGTGCCTTGTTTATTTCTGTCTCCCGCCCTTACTATAGGTTGTTGCATAAACCCGCAGAAAGTCACACTGTGGTCTTCCAGCTCATCTGACAGACAGCTTCCCAAGCTCCTCACTCTGCCATCCGCACATTTACTTCCACATGGTTTCTGGTCTCTGGCAGCATCTCCAGGCACGGCGTCTACCTCATCGTTAGCCACTGATTCCCAGTTCTTGACCAGAACCTGGGGCTCTGCAAGTTATCTGCTTAGTAACGCTTATACATCAGGTTCATTTTGGGGGCTCAAGCTTCCAGAAGTCTCACTGCCCATCCGATGCTCATTGTCTACCTCCCCCGACTGCCCGGCACAAGGAGTGCGAGGCCGGTAGTTTGGGATACAGCCCCAGAGATACTCGTAGGAGAGAAGCGGGGTAAGGGGATTGGTAGGGGACAGCTGCTGCTGTGGGTGACATGAGCTTCGCAAGACAGAAACATCCTTGGAGAAGGTGTAAATCACTCACTTCACAGTCATCCCTGAGAAAGCCAGGGCATCAGTGTTAGTCAGGTCTCACTAGGGGAACAGAACTGACCGGGCGAGTAGACATTACCAAGGCATTTATTCAATTAGCTTAGGTGATAGTGGGTGGGTAGTTGCAATGACTGACTTCACACTGGCGAGGCCAAGAACCCAGTAGCTGGACAGTTCACGAGGTTAGATGCCTCAGCAGTTCCAGTGATGCCGAACACTGGATAGTTTCTGGAGAATCACTGTGGAGAGCCTGAAGAAGCTGGAGTCTGATGTTTGTTGAGGTTGGCGGCGGCGGTGGCGGCGGCGGCGGCGGCAGCAGCAGCAGCAGCAGCAACAGCGTAGATGCATTCACCAGCAAGAAGCAAAGGCTGGTAAGCAGTACTGTTTTTCCAACCCCCCCCGCCCCCTTAGGAGCTTTTAACTTCTGGATTGCTGTGAGAAGGTGCTGCCACTCTGGGGGAGGGGTCTTTGTCCTCAGTTAATCCTTCCTAGACGTGTTCCCACAAACCCACCCCAAAGGCACATCTAATCAGATGGACAGTCAAGATTATCCAATATACTATTACCTTTGCAGTTGTCGGCTGGGAATCCCTCTTGCGGAGAAACAGGTATTTTTAGTATTCCTAATCTGAAGCTTGCAGACAGTCTCCTATGGTGTGAGGAGAAAGTCCTGGGGAGAGACAGCTGAAACTTGGCAGGAACTTAGTGAAATGGCAGAACGGATGGAGAGGAGTGAGCTCCAAGAACCTCTACCACTGATCTTGCATGTGCTGTGATATTTGGAGATGAGGATCTACTTTGTGACTGTGAGTGATAAGCAAGAAGAGGACAAACCAACACACAGAAGTGATGCGGGGTTGGTGGCGGGGGTGGGGTGGTCCACAGTTCTCGGTGTCACTGGCTGCTACACTAAACTGAGCTAGCATTCCTAGTCCATGAAATAACTGTATCTGGAATTCTCCAAGCCACTGTTACTGCGGTATCCTGTTGCTTGTTGTTAAGTGAATTCCCCTGGAAACAGAGCTATGGAATGAAGAGTTGGGGAAGTCAGCCCAAAGCAGCTTAGCAGACGCCACACCCCGTCTCAACGTTTGCTTCAAGGAAAGTAGAGATGAGATAGATTCTTAGTAAACGCTTGTTAACAGACAGGTGAATGGGTAGCAGGCTAGGTACCACCACGCAGGGAGCGCCAACTTCTACATGTTGAGGGACTCAGTTCCTATCCCTTTGGCTAACGGCCGTCTCCTTTTGTCATCTGATCCCACATTAAGACATCATCTGACATTAATTGTTGGTTTCTCAGATCCTCTACTATTCTGGAATGGCTCAAAGGTCACTAATAGAGTCTTTTGGCCAATTTATTAATAGTCACAGCTATTTTTACTTCTGCTTGTTGCGGCACAGCTCTGTGTAGTACTGGAAGCATAGGGACACTGTTTTCCTCTGGTGTCTTTCTTTTGTAGGAGCTGGGTGTGGGAAAGGATTATACAGGACGTCTTGGCATCATTAGGATAAGTAGCTTTGGGGCTAGGGCACAACAGCAAATTGCCTCCTTGTCAAGATCTCTTTGTTGCAAGTGTGAGAAATCCAATTTAAGCACACAGGGAATGCGTTGGCTCCAGTGATAAGACTACAGTGATTACGTTCACGTAGTGCTGGCTCCCGCAGCTCTCGTGAGGTACACACCCTCTCTGCTCTGTGCTCCTCCCCTTTGCTCTTCGTTTCTTTCCACTTCTCTCTCTCTCATTCTCTGTTTTCTCCTTTTCATGGGCACATACGCCCAAACCTCATCTCACCTTGTTTCTATTTACCTTTATTCCGCTCTATTATGCCATGCAAAATGGCAGCTACGCTACTGATTGTTTTCTGTATAGCCTTTCCGAGACCCGCTAGCAACCTCACATGGTCACTGATTGGGCTTCCCTGAGTCAATCACAGTGACCAAGAAGACAGAAGATTCTGATTGGCTGCCCTGGGTCAATGCCCGAAGCAGTGGGTGGGTCAGGAGAAAGATAGTGCCTAGAAAGGAGTCATGGATGGAGGAACATCCAGAGCAGTCAACAGAAGGCGGATAGGGATGCATGCTGGGCAGACATGTGGAGCGGCTGCCACTGCCACCACCATCTCAGACTCACAGATCCAAATTGGACAGCTAGAAGTCTCGCCCCCAAAGCAACCAGCTGGTTTAACCCTCTGACCCTCTGTGTGTGATGTTGAGGAAAGGGACAAACGTGCTCACTCCATTCCTACTTCCTACGTGTAAGAGCGGTTTGAGATTGACAAGGCTTGGGCACTGGTTCTTTGAGAGACACACCCAGGGCATGAGGCTGAATCCGTGAAACCCGGAAGGGAGAAGCATTGATAAAGGGGGTGTGTTATGAAATCAAGAAACAGACCTTCTGAGAAGTGATACCAAGTTGTATGATTTTAAACCAGGTGTGATAGCACGCATCTGTAATCACAGCCAAAGCAGCATCGGGAAGAGTTCAAGGCCAACCCCAGGCTGTTTGGAGGCTATTGCAGGAGTCATTTGTGGTCGACCTGGCTTGGACGAGTGTGAAGGGGAACACAGCGACTACTCTCAGACAGAGAGATGCAAGAGTTCCAGAGGCAGCTGTGGGTAAAGCCTGGCCTGACCTGGCCTCTGAAGTTATAAAGGATCCCAGAGCTGGCCTGGGCCCCGTGACCTTCTGGAGTCACCCGTTAATTGCTACCTCTGCATTTGGCTCAACCCTTAGCAGTGGAGCACACAGCTGCCCCAAAGGTTTCAGGGCTTTCACACCTTACAGGTTCTGGCTACTCAGACTAGACTGATTGATATGTTAACAAAAAAAGATTTTGTGTCCAGAACTGTGGATTCTAAATGTTTCATCTGAAACTCCCACCTGAATCCTGCTGAGAATTTCTGGCTAAGTTGCTTATTCATTGGCCCTAATAAAAGAGCTTGGCAGTCCCCGGGATAGTTAAAACCTTTAAGACTCTTCAGAAATAGAGACAGGGTGAGGTAAACCAGAGCCTGATGCACTGGAATGTTCTTCAGATCAACTTTTGCCTGTGGAACTCATGATAGAGAAGCATTCCCTGTTATAAATGGAAGCCTGGCTATGGTGGGGCCACTTTCCCAGCCCCCAACGTACAACCAAAAGCCTCTCATGCAAGCCAGCTTCTTCATTTATTCAGATATCAAAGGGCGATATCTTTCCACAGGCATAAATGCTTCCAAACATCAGTTCTTGCAAATCAAGGACTGGTGAGGGCTTTGGCTTTTTTGCTCTCAAGGGTGCAGAGCAGAAACCTTGTCACAGGATGGCCAGGACAAATGGTTGAGCTCAGATGTGCATTGATCTGGCAGCTTCCCACCGGCTACAGAGGTATTCCTGATGCAGCTGTGTGTCCATGGGCAAGACAATTGCCCTCTCTGGGGTCCAGGTGTTTGCTTAGAAATGTGAGGGTTAATCAAGTGGTTGACTCGAGGTCCTGGTGCTGCCCCTGTCTTCTCCATTGGTCAACTACACAGGATGTTCTTCAGTGATGTCACCTTCCCCAGAATTCTTAACAAAGCCATCCAAGAAATCACAAGGGGAGCAATGTGAGCTGGCAGGGGAATTGAAATCTACGTATCATCCTTTAGCCCTCACTTGTCTTCTGTGCAAACTACAGGGGCTATAAACTCTGCCTATCAGTCAAATCTGGACCTCTGCTTGTTCGTGTCAATAAAGTTTTATTAGAATAGTCAGATTACATTTCCATGCTGCATGAAGTGCTAGTTTTGAGCTGCGGTGGCAGAGGAGGAGAGCAGTTGGTACGGAGACCCTTCTCTTTGTCCTGAAGAGGCTGGATATTCACTGCCAGATCTTGTACAAGGAAAGTTTGCCATTCTGGATATAAATCTCTCTCCTTGGCTCCAGCCTTTCCTTCAGGCCACAATGAGGCTCTTCTTCTTTGTGTCTGAGACCTTTGGAGCTGAGCAATGCCCCAAGGGCTTATGGGCTGTTGGCATTCTTGGGTTGAGAGGAGGGAAAGAGAAATGCCAGGAGAGAAAATAGGAGGAATGAAAATGTTGTTGGAAAAGGGTGGGAAGAAGATGGTGGGAGTGGAGCCTCCTCTGTATTGCATCAGCAGGGGCATGCCAGTGTTTAGAGATCTGCTCAACCTGGCCTGATGCCCAGGTTGGGACTCAGCCACCTTTCTCAGCTCTGAGTTCCAGGAACCTGGCCTAGCATGCACTCATTGGCTACCATGGAACTTTGATGTGGAAAGCCCTTGTATTTTTTCCTGATGGAAATGAAAGCCTTTTCCTGGTCTCTAGAGAACCACAAACTCCAACATTAGCAGGTGGGTGCCTTTGCTGCTATCTGGCTGTTGTTCCTACAGCCATTTGCTGGAGGACCGTACATGGCTTATTGCCTGTGGGGTCCGGCCCAATGTCTAGGTGAATGCTGTAGCCTTCTGTAGAGAATAACACATACCACATCTTCTCCTCCTTCCTTTCCAGGGCCATCAGCATCCTTTTCTAAGATCTGTGTGTTCTGCTGCCCAGGGCTCATATCCAGGATTTGCTTGGTCACCGGGGCACCTGGGTAGTCCATAGTGGATGACTAATGTGCAAGAGGACCAAAGGCCAGCTCCCATTGTCTTGGGATGCTGTCCCGCCTTGAGCTCCCTGAAGGAGCATGAGCTGGGGCTTCAAGTTTAAATATACATAATGCAGAGGATCACTAAGTCCTGTCTGACTCGGGTGATACAAATTACTTTTTTGGTTTGAGGTGGTATGGTGGCTTGAATGAGGATGGCCCCCATAGGTGCGTTTATTTGAATGTTTGGTCCACAGTTGGACTATTTAGGAAGGATTAGGAGGTGTGGCCTTGTTGAAGGAGCTGTGTCACAAGCCCATACAGTACCCACTTTTGCTCTTGTTGCCTTAAGATGAAGCTGTGACTTCTTAGCTACGACTCCAGAGCCATGCCTGCCTGCCACCACACCCCCTGCCATGATGGGCATGGGCTAACCCTCTGAAACTATACGCAAGCCCCCAAAGAAATGTTTCCTTTATACGTTTCCTTGACCATGGTGACTCTTCACAGCAATAGAACAGTAACTAGGATTTTTTTTTTCTTGTTTTGTTTCTAACAGACTCTCATTCTGTATTCAGGCTAGCTTCAAACATTCCATCCTTCTGCCCCAGTCTTTTGAGTCCTCATAACAAAGCCATGTAGCACCATGACTGGTCAGTTTTAAATGAAGACTATACCATGGTTTGA
Organism: Montemys delectorum; assembly: GCA_019843815.1. Taxonomy (NCBI): domain Eukaryota; kingdom Metazoa; phylum Chordata; class Mammalia; order Rodentia; family Muridae; genus Montemys; species Montemys delectorum. The sequence goes on from JADRCD010222639.1 coordinate 16,823, forward strand.
AAGGATTGTTCTAAACTCAAGTTGAAATTAAATTGCCCTTGTAGCAAAACTAACAAGAGAGTCCCTGTGATGGTTTGTATATGTTTGGTCCAGGGAGTGGCACTATTAGTAGATGTAGACTTGTTGGAGTAGGTGTGTCACTGTGGTCGTGGGCTTTAATATCCTAGTCCTAGCTACCTGGAAACCAGTATTCTGCTAGCAGCCTTCAGATGAAGATGTAGAACTCTCAGCTTGTCCTGCACCATGCCTGCCTGGATGCTGCCATGTTCCTGCCTTGATAATAATAGATTGAACCTCTGAACCTGTAAGCCAGACCCAATTAAATGTTGTCCTTATAAGAGTTGCCTTGGTCGTGGTGTCTGTTCACAGCAGTAAAACCCTAACTAAGACAGACCCTAAGAGGTGATAAATTACTTATTACTGTGGAACTAAGGTCCTGATTTCAAAACTAATAATAAATAATACAGTTGAGCCTGCCTTTCCCCCCCCCCGTTCTCTTCTGCCATGTTCTAAAACAGCATAGAGGCCCTCATCTGATGGTGGAGTCCTAGCACTTCACAGCCTCTAGAGTCGTGAGCTAAATGAATGAGTGAGTGGTTGTTTATACATTCCAAAGCTGGTCATACTAGCAGAACCTAGACTTAGAATCTGTTGTTGACAGAGAGTGAGAAGACGGTTAGGTCAAAGGTGCAAGCTTCCAGGTCCTGGATCAACATCCCCCCCCACCCCCCCCCCCCGCCACACGCACGCACACACACACACACACACACACACGCACACGCGCACGTGCACACGCACACGCACACCACACACGCACACGCACATCACACACACCAAGCCAGGCACCTTGCCACTGAAAAACCCTTTTTAAACTGAGGCAGAGTGAAGACAGGGTAGGAAAGCTCTGAGGACCTAGCTCATGACTCATTCCCAGAGTGTCCGAGGGACGACACCGAGGGAGGTTGGCGGGAGAGGCTGAAAGTTTCTGAAGAAATAGTCCATGGTGTGTTTAGTTCCTATTGATGACATGACTAAAGATCTGGTAGGTGTGGCACCTGTGCGTGTCAGAAGTCTGGAGAAGGGGAGGGTTCCCTGAACAGTAGTCCAGATGTATGCAGACTGCAGTCATTCTGAAGAAGCTAGGGAGAATTTACTCTCTGGTCTTTTCAGGCTCCCTGGGGCTAGCTGTATTCCTCTGCAGGGCCCCTGCCTGGGCTCAGCCATCATATCCCTGTTTCTGCTTTTCCCCTCCCTGACAGACAACCTTCATCTGACCTTGGGCAAGCCTCCATAATCCAGGATCATCACCCCCATCTGGGAGCCTCTCCTTATGCACATCTGCCAGGCCCTTTTTCCCCACATAAGCTTAGTCACTGGTCCCAGCGATCAGGACACAGACATGTGTGGGAGGGAGGTGGGACTCTGCCCACACATTCAACAGAGCTGTGCATCAGGCTTTGGCCTATTTGGGTCCATGCAGATGCCTGAGACACCATGGATACAGTCATTTTCCTAGACTGACAGCTGAGTCAGTCCCCTCTGTCCCCTTGTCTCTGTCCAGCGTCCCTCCTGCTCTGATCCATTGCTCCTGGTACACTGCCTCAATAAACCACTTTTACCAAATAGTAGGGGACATCCCAGGATAATGTACTCTTCCCAGTGTCCCAGCAGCCCAGTGCCCTGGTCTATTCTTTACCTGGAATGACAGGCTGAGACTGTGGATGCTCTTCAGATAAGGGGACGTAGGCTAGTGCCTTCGAAGGTTTATATAAAGCTGGCTATAGGGCAGGGAAAGTTCGGTGGGAGTTTTGTAGCTCCCTGAGTAGGAATCCTGTCTTAGGAGTTCTAGTGCTATGAAGAGACATCACGACTATTGCATCTATCTATCATCTATCTATCTTTATTTTTGTGTTTTGAGACATGTTTCTCTGTGTAACTCTGACTGTCCTGGAAACCACTTTGTAGACCAGGCTGGTCTTGATCTCAGAGATCTGCAGGCCTCTGCCTCGTAAGTGTGGGGATTAAAAGCAAACACCACCACCTGGCAGCTCTTATTTATTTGTTTGTTTGTTTGTTTGTTTTATTATTTTTTTTTATAACTACAGCAACTCTTATAAAGGAAACCATTTAATTGGGGCTGGCTTACAGTTCAGAGGTTTAGTCTATGGTAGAAAGCATGGCAGCATGCAGGCCGACTTGGTGCTAGAGAGGTACCTGACAGTTCTACAGCTGGATCGGCAGGCAGCTGGAAGAGAAACAGACTTGAGCTTTTGAGACCTCAAAGCCCATCCCCTAGTGACATAGTTTCTCTGACAAAGCCACACCTCCTAACAGTGCCACTCTCTATGGAGGGTCTATGAGGGCCATACCTATCAGAACCACCACAAGCTCTGAGACCCTAAGGCCAGACATCCCATAGTCTCCTAGCTACAGGTCTGCCTTAACATCTGCCTCATGCTTGGCTACCAGCCAAAAGCAGCCAGTGGGAAGCAGTCTGCCTGCAGTCGTGGTACCAATCACAGTCCAGAATTTGGAGGCCTCTTGTCCACTGCAGAAAGGTACGGTCATTGGGTGTAGAATTCAAACTCTTGCTGATGGGCTTTCAAATTCCTGGGATGATTTCAGCAAGGAAGTAACATGGTCCAGTGATCCTTGAAGCAGTCTTTGTGGCTGCTGGTGGGAAGCACAGTGGTGGGCTAAGGGGGCCGGGACCCTAAGGGATAGGGGGAGGCTGCAGTATTATTCCTAATAGAGAGAGTGATGGCTTGGCTGGCCCCACTCCTGCCCCTGTAAAGAATGTTCCCATTGAACAGAACAAGAGACCAGGGCTCAACTTCTGGCCTCACAGTTCCAACGTCAGTCACCTCCTCACCTCTGGTTGGTAAACGCTGTGGAGTCTGACTTAGAGGCTGTCCTTTCTCACCTAGGCACTGTGCCCCTCTCCCTCCAGTCACTACTTACACTCAGAGCTGCGTTTCTGCCTCAGCTCTCTCCCCAGAAGCCCATAGCCCTGGTTTAGAGACATCCTGGCACCTCTGGGTAGAAGTGCCAATCCAGGGCCATCTGTGTCCCCAGTGAGTCAGAAGCTTGACTGGGGAAGGGGATCTGGGTGTGAGCCCAGGTTTGATAAGCCCTAGTCTATACACATTGCTGTCACCTGGGTAATTCTTTAAAAATCCCAGGAGACTTGGCTCCCACGTCTGCCTGCACACCTGAGCAATCAAATCAAGGTCTTTGGGTAAGATCTTTTCTGCCCCCTCTTAGTTCCTTAGGTGGTTCCAGTGTGCAGCCAAGACACGCTGTTCTTGTTGGAAACAGGGCACGGTGTGTGACTGGCATGTGATTCATTCCCCTACTCTAAGAGCCCTTGTACATCCACATGATGTTAGTGGGGTCGTGAGATGCAGAGCCTACGTGGTTTTGTTATTATTTTCTGAGACAGGGTTTCTCAGAACCCTGTTCAGCAACCCTGGCTTTCCTGTAGACCAGGCTGGCCTTGAACGCACAGAGATCTGTCTGCCTCTGCCCCCTGAGTCCTGGGACTAAGGGTGTGCACCACCACTGCCCAGCAAACCTAATATGTTCATTGGGTGACAGTAAGCAACCTGTACTCTGAGGGTTCCCATGTGTGGAGGGAGGCAGGGCACAGAAAACAAAGATGCTGGAAAGTTTTTAAAGGCAAGCCACTAGGTGAAGTTGCTGCTTGTGAGCAGCGAGCATGGCCAACCTGACCATTGGATTGGCAATGGCCTAGGTATGGCTTTCTGAGTCACTTGACCCTTTGCAGATCCAATGGCCTGAAAACGGGCAGCCTTCAAAGAGTGCTGGGTCATGGGCTGGAAGCTGGCCAGGTCTCCAGGGAACACTGTCCCCTCCCACTGCTCGTGGTTGGGGAAAGAGGGGAAGGAGGAGTGGGGGTGAGCACTGGGGTCAAGGATTGTAGATCCAGCCACTCCTGCCCAGTGGGAGAGTGCCGTGGGACTTTCCCAATTTCTAGAGAACGAGTTGGTCTCTGAGCCAAGCCCCGCTGCCAGGGAAGTTCATGCTTATCTAGGAAACGTGAGCCCATGAAAGCCCAGAGTAAAACCCAAGAACACTCCTTGTACTTGCTTGTCTCCCAGGCCCTCTCCTGGGACTTCCTCTCTGATTGGAGAATCCTGGGTACTAGAGTCATGATTGCATGGGGGGACTTAGCCAAATATATCTGAAGAAGCTTAAAGAACTTGGATAAAGGAATCAGATAGACATTTCTCCACAGAAGAAATAGCGACAGCCACCAAGTACACGGCAAGGCGTTTGACATCACGGGTCACAAAAGAAATACAAATGACAGTGATGTACCACGTGACACCAACTCATGTGACCAGTATTTTAAAAAGGAGAAGAAGAAAGCAAGTGTTGAAAGGATGAGGATGTAGCTTGGTGGCCTAGGGCTTGCCTGGGGTGGGTGAGGCCCTGGGTTCAATCCCCAGTACTATAGGAAAAAGAAAGCTAACTAGAGTCTGCGGCTTACAGTTCTGTTCATGGTAGTTCTAGGCGCAGCAGCTCATGAAAGGAGGGTTAAGGAGGGTGGATCTGGTGACTTTAAGAATTTGGCAGTGGTTGCACATGCCTTTAACTCCAGCACTTGGGAGGCAGAGGCAGGCGGATTTCTGAGTTTGAGGCCAGCTTGGTCTATAGAGTGAGTTCCAGAACAGCTGGGGCTACACAGAGAAACCCTGTCTGGAAAAACCAAAAAAGAAAAAGAACTTAGGGTTTCAGAGGGATCAGACAACCACCTGCCAGGTTGGCATCACTGAGAGTAAAGGTAGCAGCTTCACCACCCCAAGTCCCTGCTCTTTCCAGAGAGCAAGGGTGACAGAAGTTAACAAGCTACTTTCGTGTTGGGTCTTTCGGGTATAAAGGATACATTCAAAAATGTACACCATTGGTTTTTTTTTTTAAATGGGGAATTATATATACTTTCTCAGGCTTCTATTACATACTAGATGCCATGTTAACCATAGCCACCAAAAGTTGTTGGCTCCTGACTTCCAGAACTTGCTTGTGGGAGAAAGACTAACACAATGTGTTTGGTAGCGATGGGGACAAGTTAAAAACACTGGATATGGAAGGAAATGGGCAGATGACAGCAGGAAGGACAGGTAGTTAGAGGAACCTAGGAGAGTGGGATGGGTGCCCAGAGTCAGATGGGGAGAGGTTGCCATATGGGCAGGAGAGGTACCCCAGTTACTGTCATGGTGGCTATATCTAGTAGACAGTTTGGTGTCCCCCATGGCTTCTCCTGGCCTGCTGACTGCAGCGATAGTGCAGATGGGGGCCACGCCTGTGGATGGTGTCCCATATCTAGCAACTAGAGGCTGATGTGTTTTGTTTTGAGCACAGAGAGTGCATGCTCCTGAGAGGTGACCCTCTGTGAACGGGAGGTGCGGTCCTGACTTTTCTCATCGCTGCAACAAAATGTCTGAGAAGAGCAACTCAAGGAAGGAGTTCTAGTTTCACCTCTGTTGCAGGGATAAAATAGATGTTCCCGTTAGGAGGTAACATCTGGGAGAAAGGGTTCATTCAGCTAACCGTCCCGATTGCAGTCCATCCCTGCGGGGCTGCCAAAGCAGGAACTCAACCGCCGTTCACTCCGTAGTGCCGAGCAAAAAGGCTACAAATGCATCCTTGCTTGCTCGCTTCTTTCTTACACTCTTCAGGACCCTGTTGTCTAGGGCAGTGGTTCTTGACCTGTGGGTCGCAACTCCTGGGGGGGGGGGAGTGTCGCATATCAGATATTTATATTATCATTCATAACAGTAGCAAAATTACAGTTATGAAGTAGCAGAGAAATAATTTTGTGGTTGGGGGGGGTGGTTCACCACAACATGAGGAATTGTACTAAGGAGTCAAGACATTAGGAAGGTTGAGAACCACTGCCCTAAGAAATGCCGCCCCACATCAATTAGCCCAGATAATCTCCCAGGCGCAAACCCACAGGCCAACAGGATCTAGATAATTCCACAGCTGAAGCTCTCAGGTGGTATTTTAGGTTATGTCAAAGTGACAGTGAAAACTAACCTTCACAGAAATGGTCGTTTTTGACTCAGTTTGAGAATATAATCCTTCATGTGAGGAAAACCACGGTGGCAGGGGTGTGAGGTAGCTGGTCATGTGCACGCCCCGTCAACAGGCAGAGAGAGTAATGCTGGCACCCAACTCACTTCCTCTTTTTCATTCAGATTTGGACTGCAACTCATTCCACGGTTCTTCAGAAGGTCCCTCGAGTGCCAAGGCCCATTACTCAGCCCAATCATACATGTTTCCTGGATTTACTCTCCCTGTTTCTCACCCCCAGTTCTAGGGTCTACTCCCAAGTAAAATGCCTGTGCACATGCCCCTGCCTTAGGCCTCTTGCCTTAGGTGAACCCAAACTAAGACAGGCACAAGTAGAGAGTTTGAAGCCAAAAGAAATAAAGGTATGTATCCCCAAATAGAGCAAGCAGAGGGTGCGGTCATTTTGAAAAGTAGCCCCTGGGTTCCTCTATGCCGAGGCCGATGACGACTTCCAGGTCTGTTTGCTGGAGTGGAAGAGGGATGATGGCTGAGGACTGCAGGCTGAGGGCACCAGGCAGTAGAGATTGTGGGGAATCAGAAACCGGGAGAGGGTCCCTTCTACTTTCAGACTTTGCCTTCCTCTATAGCCCCATGCTGGCTGCACTGCGCCTCCGCTCCTCCACAAAGATCTCTAGGATCCTTTGGGAGGTGGTGCTGTTTCGGAAATGTCTTCTGGGATTTTCCCGGATGAACATCCTCACACTCAATGGCCTGCCACCCTTGAGAAGCTGGATTTATCTTCTGCAGTGAGACAGCCCCTGTTCCATGCTATGCTTGGAAGTGTTGTCTGTCTATCAGCTGTTTCCACAGCCAGCCAGCCAGCCAGCCAGCCAGCCAATGGCAGAAAAAGAGACACAGACATAACATAGGCATGTGTCTGAAGTCAGTCAGGAAGCCCATGGTGGCCCGAGTCTGGGATGCAGAAAATAGATCTTCCAGATGAAGCCTCAGGGTGACAGGCTAAACTGTGTGCTTCCAGAGGAGGAGCAGCAGAGGAATCCATTCCTCTCTTTTATGGACCCATGGTTACTGGCAGCACAGAGGTCAGTAAGGAGCCAGGTACTGTCATATCAAGTAGGAAATGTCCTCTGGTTGGCCTGGACCCCACTGCTAACAGCAGGTTCTGAGAACTCCTGTTCTGCTCAGAGCCTCTCAAAGCAGCTGAGGTTCAGCCACTCCATTCCAATCCTAATTCTAAGGCAGGAGGCCATGGAATAGAATGGGTAAGAGGCAAGGGAGGAGAGAGAGTGGACGGGCTCTGCAGGGACTGAGGACTCTAGCCCTGCCTACAGGATGGTAGAGGTACTGGCCGGTTGTGGGTCAACTTGACACAGAACTGGAGTTATCACAGAGAAAGGAGCTCAACTTGACACAAGCTGGAGTTATCACAGAGAAAGGAGCTTCAGTTGAGGAAATGCCTCCATGAGACCCAGCTGTGGGGCATTTTCTCAATTAGTGATCAAGGGGGGAGGACCCCTTGTGGGTGGTGCCATCCCTGGGCTGGTAGACTCGAGTTCTATAAGAAAGCAAGCTGAGCAAGCCAGGGGAAGCAAGCCAGTAAGGAACATCCCTCCATGGCCTCTGCATCAGCTCCTGCTTCCTGACCTGCTTGAGTTCCAGTCCTGACTTCCTTTGGTGATGAACAGCAACACGGAAGTCTAAGCTGAATAAACCCTTTCCTCCCTAACTTACTTCTTGGTCATGGTGTTTGTGCAGGAATATAAACCCTGACTAAGATAGCAGGGAATGGAAGAAAAGGGATGGAGGATGGGAGGGAAGGAGAGAGAGGGGGGGAGA
>JADRCD010222640.1:0-17059 GCA_019843815.1 Montemys delectorum
CTCCTTCCTCACTTTGAGACAGGGTCTCACAATGATCACACCCATGTAAGCTCTGCTGAGATCAACAAGCATAACATCACCAGCCTCCAAATCCACTCAGCCAGCCTTCCCACTTGGTAATTATTGTCTTGATCACACCTTCGGTTAGCTTTGTGTACCTTGACTTTAGGATAGATAGGCATGCAGGGTATGTACTTCCCTTTGTCTGCCTTGCTGGTTTTCACTGCACGTCAGCAATCACTCATTAACCTACTCTATTCCAGTGGACATTGCATTTGAGCATCTTGAGGCTTTTCCCATTTTGGTCTATAACTGTAACATTGCTATGGACAGTCCCATGTGTGCCTTTCATATCTGGGTATTTCTGTTAACCATACACTAGAGTGGGGGTGCCTGGGAATAGGGCATGCATCTTTCTAAGGTCAGGTAGAGTTATTTTCCAAAGTGGATGTATTAAATGTAATCCCATAAACAACAAAAAGATGGCCGTTTTCACATCATTTTCAGCACTGAAAATATTTCTGTTTCAGGCCGCCTCACAGATCTCCTTGTGGTTTCTGTGTGTCCCCTATTCCCAATGATTTTGAGCATAATTGTTGTAGCATATTGGCCATTTAAATGCCGTTCCAGTGGTTTGCCTCATTCTGTGTGATGTTTTTCTTTTACTTATTTCTAGATGTGCTAAGTACACTCTGTGCTTGTCTTCATCAGCTGCCTGTGTTGACAGTCTGTCTGCACACTGTCTTGTCATTGTCTTTTACTCTCTTAGTGGATCATCCCAGAAGCTCTGAATTTAGAGTTGTCCAGCTGGCCCAATGCTTTCTCTCTAGTCCATAGAGATCATTTCCCTATTGTCTCCTAGAGACTTTATCATTAGACCTTTTGTATTTAGAGATGAAACTCAGCTGACATTAGTGTGTGTGTGTGTGTGTGTGTGCGCGCGCGCGGTGTAAGGTAGGGCAAAGATCATCATTTATTTCCCTTGGGTGGGAGGAGCTGTCATTGGTTAATGAGAAGACCTTCTCTCCATGACTGTGTGGTGCTTTGTTATGAAGCACTTGTACACGTATACATACATACATACATACATACATACATACATACATACATACTCATACACACACTAACATGCACATGCATGTACATGCATACACACATGCACACATGTACTCACATGCACACACACACAAACACATGCGCGCGCACCCTGTATGGAACTCTTCCAGTGTAGCTTCCCATCTGTGTACTAGTACTTTACTTCTGACTTAGGTACTAATACTATCAATTGCCACAGCTTTACTACAATCAGGACATCTGAAAATGACTATCAGAGCAGTTCTCAGCCCCTTTCATTTCATTTCATGTAAGTTTTAGAATGGTGGAACTCTACAGTTTAGAATTTTCTACAGTGTTATTTAAACTCATCGATTCATTTGGGAAGAACTGACATCTTTATACATTGTGTCATCTGGCCCTGTGTTTGCTTAGGCCTTCTCTGATTTGCTTCTGTAATGCCATCTGATTTGCCTAGTAACTTTCTGTTACATTTATTTGTATTTTATTTTAGTGATACTGTAAGAGGTACATGTGAACTTTTTTTCCTTGTTGATACCAAATAAAACACAACTGACTTCATTGGTCTTGTGTTCAGAGGCCTTGTGTATGTTTTAATATTTACTCTAAACATTTCCCTCTAGAGTTTCTCGAGTTAATATTTATGCTGCTACTTCATTAGTGAAATTGACAGTTCAGTGTTTTCCTTCTGACTCTGGACATTTCAAGATGGCCTTATTGCATGTGGCAGGACCTTCAACATCACACAGACCAGAACTGCTCTCAGCAAATCCTTCACAGCTCCAGGGAAAGATGAATATTCTTCCACTCAGAGGAATCCTTGCTCTGTGCTGGGAGAGCAAAGGAGTCCTTGTCAACACTTGCTTTTCTGCTGGTTTTTAGTCATCAATGTCTATGAAATCTTATTGTATGCACTGTCACATTTGGTAATATACTTATGTAACTTTCCCCTCTATTTCACTATCGTGGTAACTGGAAGCTGGCCTTCAGTTCTTAAAACCTAGCTTATTTCTGCTTATGTGCTAATCCTTCAATAGAGCCATTAATGAGGTAACTTGAACCTGGTTTTAATTACTTAAAATCTGACCTATTTCAGCTTATTTGTTAATCCTTTGATGTGGCCATCCAGAGGTCTCAACACAAGTCTGGTGTTCTGTGAGCACCTCACTCATTTGTCATATGCAGAATTTTGGTTTTTGTTCTCCCAACTGGATGACATTCTGAACCAAGTGTTCTATTTTAGACACTGTTCCAGCGAGCTTCCTGTCCCCTTTACCGTGCCATTAGGGTTGACCTCCTTACTAAAGAGTCCTGAATGTGATACTTGTATGACTCTAGGAAGTCTCCACTTTCTCCCACCAATAGTTCACAAAGGCACCCTGGGGAATGCATGCAACATTCCTACACATGGAGCCAAGGAGACTCCAGACAACCCTGTGTCCAGGACTAAAGGGCCAGAACCAGGACAAGGATCAGAGTCATTAGGATAAATGGGCAAAAACTTGTGTCAGTATTACACAGGGTTAACAAAAAAAAAAACACTGAAATGCAGGGTTCCTTCCATTCCTTCCTCCTTTCCTCCCTTCCATCATAAGATTACAAAAATCTAGTTGAAATCTCCTAAACAAAGAAAATTCATTCTTTGAATAATTCAGATGTCGAATCCAGTTTGGTGTTTCCAACAAGGCCATTTTCCCAACTGCAGCCACTGATTTAGTTCTTAGATAGCTGCCTGGACATAAACAACGTAAGCTAGTGTTTATGAATAATTTAAAAGGCAAATCCAGCCTGGTTAGCAGCAATCAACTCTCCATCAGCCTCCTGATAACAGTCCCCCTGTTCTCATGCCCTTCCCAGACCCGGAAGAGGTCACCTGCATCTGGAATGCGAGCTCAGCAAATGACAAGACTTGGAAACTTTCAGTTTCCAAGTGAAGTCAATTTGTGAAGGCAAAATGTCTTGGTTTGGCTGGCATTTCATTCCAAGGATTTTCCATTAGAATCCTTGGGAGTAGGCTGGGGGCGTGGCTCAGCTAGTTAAGTGTTTTCCAAGCAATTATCAGAACCTGAGTTTACATTCTTATCACCCAAAATAAAAGCCAGGTGCTGTGGCAAACACCTGTAGTCTCAGCACTGAGGCGGCAAAGCCAAGAGGATTCCTGCAGCTTGTGGGCCAGCTAAACAAATGAAATCATCAAGCTTCAGGTTCAGGAAGAGACCCACTCTCAAAGCTTGAGGTGGAGAGCAACAGAGGAAGGCACTTAATAGTAACATCTGGACTCCATATACATGGATTCAAATGTGCCCTTGCACATACATATGCACCCGAGCGCGCGCGCACATGCACGCGCACACACACACACACACACACACGAGGAGGGGGAAGGGGAAAGGAAGGAAGGAAGGAAGGAAGGAAGGAAGGAGGGAAGGATGGAGAAGGAAAATAAAAGAAAGGAATGGAAAGGAAAGGGAAGTAGAGTGAAGAGGAGGAAGAGGGAAATGGGGAAAGGATAAGGGGAGGAGAGAAGAGGATAGAGGATAGAAAAGAAGAGGGGAGGGGAGGAGAGGAGAGGAGGGGAAGGGGAGGGGAGGAGAGGAGAGAAGAGGAGAGAAGAGGAGAGGAGAGAAGAAAAGAGAAGAGAAGAGAAGAGATTCTTGAGGGCACAAAGGATTGACGATGCGGTAAGGATCCTGGAGTCCTGTGGAGTCTCTTATCCTCATGTTAGATTGGGTTTTGTTTACAGAAAGATCAAGGAAGCAAGAAGTTAGGATGCAAGCTGACATGTACACCAGGTCAGTGAATATCACAAATGGATATGGAATATACAAAATGTATATGGAATATACAAAATGGTGGGTCTGTGTTGCCTCATACAAGAGGTATGGCTTTGAGTCCTCAAGGTAGGTGTGTATTAGTCAGGTGTCTCTGAAGAAACAGAACTGATAGAATGGACAGAGAGAGGGGGGAAAGAAGGAGAGAGAAAGGGAAGGAAAGGGAGAGGGAGAGAGAGAGAGATAATTTATTAAATCAGCTTGTGCAATATAGCTAAAATAGTTAAAAAAAAAACAGATGTCTCACACCAGAGAGATGCTGGGGTCAATTCACAAGTCTGGGTGCCTCAGCAATTCAATATCTCTCTGGGGGTCTGGAGGGTTCCTACGCAGCTGCTTGTTCTCAGTCCATGTTGGAAGCCTGAAATTGCTGGTTCTGATATAAGTGGTGGGATCACCACCATTACCACCACCACCACCACCACCACCACCACATCATCATCATCTTAGCAGTAGCAGCAACAGGGCAAATGCACTCAGTAGTGAGGGGGGAAGGCTAAGATGACAACACTGTCTTCCTTCCTCGTTGTCCGCTTTTGTTTTGTTTTTTTTTAACCCTGACCCCTACCAGAAGATGTTGCCCACATTTAGAATTGGTCTTCTCACATCAATGAAGACAAATCAAGGCAAATCCCCACAAAGCTCCCACAGAACCAGCTGAAGTGGACAATTTCCCCGCTGAGGCGCTCTGCTCAGGTGACACTAAGTTGTGGCATTTTGACATTTAAAACCAGCCATCACAGTAGGAATAATTCACAGCCTGCTTGTCACAAAAATATTACCTGCCTTAGTGGACTGGAGATGAAAACACAAAAGTGGCGGTTGGTACGAGGGAGGTGTCCAGCTCTCACTGAAGAGGGCCGTTTAGTTAGGGTTTCTATTGCTGCGATTAAACCACATGATAAAAAAAAAAAAAGGAACTCGATGAAAAGGGGGTTTGTTTCAGCTTAAACTCTCAGGTCACAATCCATCACTAAGAGACAGGAATTCAAGGCAAAAACCTGGATGCAGGAGCTGATGCAGCAGCCATGGAGGAGCACCGCTTACTGGCTTGCTCCTCAAGGCTTGTTCATCCTGCTTTCTTATAGTACCCAGGATCAACAGCCCAAGAGTGGCAGCCCGCACAGTGAGCTAGGACCTCTGACATTAACCATTAATCAGGATAATACCCCCAAGACTTGCCTACGGGCCAACCTTACGGGGTTATTTTCTCAATTGGGATTCCCTCCTCCCAAATGGCTCTAGCTCATATCAGGTTGACATAAAATGAACCAGGAAAAGGGAGATCTCGAGCCTTGCCAGTTTGACAGCCACTCTGGAAAAGATGGTCATCATCCAGGTTGCCAAAGGGTATCAGGGAAATCCAGCCAGGAGGACAGTTTTCCCAGAGCTCAGGCAGATAGTAGGAGCAGATCCTGTGTGTGATAAGAACAGCGCCTCAGCCATATATCTCAGACCCAGGGGGAGCAGACTGCAGAACCAAGGCCTGAAGTCCTTGGTAGATGCAAGCAGAATATGGGAGAGGTAGTCACTGAGTCTAGCTAGGGGTTAAGAGGTGCTGAGTGAGAAGCCCTTGGGAGCCAAGGCGTCAATATGAACTCAGGCCTTTGGTCAGAAGAAGATCAGTGTCACCTGGGTCCCGGGGCCAGAAGAGTAAAAGCTGTGAGTGGGAGGGAAGTGGCCTCAGCACTATGTCCACCAGCCTTGACTTAAGCTCTGGAGACAGGTACTGGAATTCGAGCTTGGATGTTCATGTGTTCATGCGACAAGCTGGTGCCATGCCTAGGGTAGACTTTTAAATTCAGATACAAAGTAGGGCTTCATTACTGCATTTAATAATTGTGTCCTTTAATTCAGGTTCCTCCCCATTCCCTTCCCCTGTCCTCCCACCCCTTCTGGTCCTCTTCCTCTCCCCTGTAGTCCTCTGTGATAATTAATCTTCATGCTCAACTTAACTATATCTGGAACCAACTACAAGACATGCTTCCAGGAGGGTAAAGATTAACTGAGTGGGAAAGACCCTCCCCCAGAGTGGATGGCATCTTCTGACAGTGACACAGATACAAAGAAGTCTGAGAGGAAAGTTGTGGCTTTTTGCCTGCCTGCTTTTACCTCTTGTTTGAGAGAGCAGCTACTCTATTCCAGCCACTGCTGCTGCCAGAACCCAATTTCTTGGGTCTTCCAACTTGATCTAAAAACCAGCGGGCCCCTGGAACTGCTCAGACATCCGGCCTATGGGACAGAACAAATACCAGGTTCTGAGTTTCTGTAGCATAAAGGCAGTCATTATTTGACTGCTGAATCCATATCTTGTAAGGCAATTTAGTATATTAATTTATATCTATATATAAAGTAATTAATATATATACATATATATATGTATACACACACACACACACACACACACACACACACACACAAATTCTGTTTCTCTGGAGAACCCTGCCTAATACACTCCCATTTCACTTTTGTGATACGAATTCTACCCCCTCTTTTAGCCCCCATACACTTCCCTTAGTACCCTCTTCTTTCCCCTCCCATGTCCCCTTTCTAGTTTTATGACCCAAACCACCACACGTGTATATACATATAAAATTAGAATATAAGATCTACTCATGAAAGGAAACTATGACATCTGTATTTCTGAGCCTAGATGACTTCACATGTAATATTCTCCATTTCTATCCATTTTCCTACCGTTATGACTTCACACTTATTTGTGACTGAATAAAATCCCACCATGCACACTTGCTATACTTTCTTTATCCGACCGTCTATTGACAGAAGTCTGGGCTGGTTTCAGTTATCATGAATAGGATAGCAACAACTGTGGATGAGCAGTGACGCTTGGTAGGAAGGTCTTAGAGTCTCTGAACTTCTTGTTGGCCTGAGAGTTTCATTGACTCTGTTTGAATACCAGACTCAGATCTGTTGAGGGGAAATGTACTGAGTGCCTATAACAATCCAATGGGGGAAAGACGGTGTACGTGAAGACAGACAAAGCATGTGCTACAAGGATGGGACATGTCTTAGGAAGTGGGGACAAGAAGACTTCCATGAGAATAGAGAAGAATTGGGATCACAGACAGCAAGACCATGAGGAGGCCCTGGAGATTACACAGCAGCTCACAGACGAAGAAAGAACATTCTATGTAGAGGGGAGAAAGGGAGAAGGATTAAGCAAAGTTGGATGAGAATGGAGAACTGGGTGAGTGAGGGCCAACCAACTTCAGGGGTTGTGGCATACCTTGGCCTCCATCAGCTTGTCCATGGGACTAGCTAGTTCATTGTGTAGGACATGCCCATGACCATTCAAGGTCTTACCCCAGGTCTAGGGGCTGAGCTCCACCTAGGGGCTTGTTGAAATGCAGGTTCTCCGACCTCATCTGGATTCACGTCCCTGAAGCTGCATTTTAAGGCATCTCGTGTACTGACTGGTGTGATCGAGCCTGTTTTGTCAGGTCTTCTGTGGCTTCTCAGAGATCAGGTAGGAGAACCAGAAACCAGCATGCAGGCACAGTGAGAAAGCTGCTTCAGAGACTGAGGACACACAGTGCTTGAAACTGGAGAGATATAGATAGATCCACTCAGAGTATTCAAAGCACGCCATACTCTGCTCCCAAGCCTCCCCTACCTTCCCAACAACTTCATCTCTTTGACTGGAGTTTGATCTCTCTCAAGCTCAGATCATTGTACCAACAGACTCCAACACTGCCTCTCAGGGTTGTCTTCCTCTCCAGACCCCTGCAGCTCAGTCTCTTACCCCTTCTCCTTCTGACTGTGACAGCCACATTCTAACTGAATGCTACAGCCAGAGCAAACCATCACAGCCTGATCCTCGAGCACCACTATTCATGACCCTGATGGAGACCCAGCTCTCCCTCAAGGCCATGTCCACACCTCTCTCCTAGCATGCAGAGCTTTTGACAGTTGCAGCCCACCCTTCTGTGACAGCCACACATGTCCCGTGGTGCCTGAGTCCATCCTGCCTTCCATCTCAGAACTTCCTGAGGATGCAAAGCAAGTTTTCCCCCTACTCTTTCATAGCAGTAGCTGTCTACAACTGTAGACATCTTCCTTCCTCCTTTCCAGTTTCCAGTTCTCCGCTCATATAACCTCCATGGACGCCTGCAGCGCTTTCATGGGGATAGCTTCTCACATGTAAAGACAGCACTTGCTGTGTTCTCTGGCTATCAAATGAATATATTACCAATGTTAACAAGAACATTGAAAATAGTAAAGAACTGAGCAAAGCTCCCCTTGAAAGCCCCTCCTCCAGAGATAATCCTTGGTGAGTAGATGTTGCTGTTGCTACTTTTCAGAGACAAACACTGAAAACCTACCCCTGAGTACAGCTGGCTGCTTCAGGTTGGAGCTAGGGAAAGCCAGATGAGTAATAGTTTTCCAAGTTGGAAAAAAATCAAAACAGTGAAATGTTACTGTAGATGGTATTTGGGGGTTTCAATCCCACCACAGATCATTTAATTCCCAAATAAAAGACACAAAACCTTGAAGCATTAGAGCCGGGCTGATATCAACCCTCTATGCTATTTTGTCTACTTTCCTGCCAGTAACACTGAGATATCACTTGCCATGCTCTGCCTGGCCCACTCCTACTTCAAGATGCTGGCCCTCATGGCCATGCTCTCACGATCCACCTTCCCTATGGCTGCCTTCCTCCTCCTTCCTCTCCTTGTGGTCTCACCTCAGACCTCAAGCCCAGGAACAGAAACCCAGTCTACGCCTCTTCCTTCCAGCTTCAGGCTGCAGGCATGCATCTTTATTAACCAATAGTTTTAGATTAAGGAGCAAGGTTTCCACAACAACAACAGCAAACCTGGCATATGTGAGAATTCAGTGGTCTTAAGACAGCTAGATCTTGGGATACAGAGCTTAGCATTGCAATACATAGCAACAGACATCTAGAGAAATCGCTTATGACACAATGGCCCACATGATGGTCCAGGATGGAGATAACTGAAGTTTGATAGGACAGTCTTGGAAACGGCTGTGAGAGTGTAGCAGAGGCTGGCAAATGCCAACCTGAGGATAGTGCAGGCTACTGGAACTTGAAGCAGAGCTAGCAGGCTCAGGGTTTGCCTCAGTGGGGTAGGGTGGCACTTCTAGGCATTTTAAGGAGCCTTGACTGGTGGGGGAGCACTTTGAAATGATCTTAAAACACTAAGTACACCATTTACCAGGAGAAACGGTGCCATCTCTGCCTGCAGGCCGTGAGTCTGTTGGTTTGAGTCCCCTGTTTCCCCCAAATGAGACCTAACAGAGCTGCAATCTTTTTTTAAAATCCTAAATTGGCTTCTTTTCTTTAGGAAAATGGTCCTCGAGTCAATTAATTTCTATCATGGAGAAACAGTTAGACATCTGATTGGAGGAACACTGAAGGAGGAGATGGCTGCTCCCTGGATTCCACTACTGTAATCCAATTAAGCCAGCATCTATCTAGGTTCCACTGTGAGTAGAGCTGGGGTAGGGAGCTACAGACCCCTAGTATGAGAAACCCCTCGGTGCCATACACCAGCAGGGAGCCAGAAGGAAGCCAAGAAGCTGTTGTGCAGCCTTAGTTCCCAGAAGACTGAGCTCTGGCATGGGGGTGCTAAGGAAAAGGTCTGGGAGGAATTAGCATTTAAGAGAGAATAAGAGATAGCCCATGACTGTCCAGACCTGGGCAGCATGAACTAGAGAAGGAAACTTCCAGCCAGAGGGAAGAGAAAGCTTGGCCAAAACCCAGGAGTGTGGCCAGGCATGGTGGCTCACATGTGACTCAGACTTGGAGAGCTGAGACAGGAGACTGCCATGAGTCTGGGGTCAACATGGAATACAAAACCTTGCGTCAGAAAATGAGATAAATCCAAATGAACAAAAAGAGCCAAGAGTGTGAAGGGGTGAAGGACAAAAAGCACGCTCAGGAAAATGTGTGTAATCGATGTGCAGAATGTCTTTCACGCTGCACAAGTTTGTTTGTGAAAATGTTTGCCACCAGCCCCAGTTTTTCATTTAGTACTTATGACAAACTCATCGCACCCTGGTTGTCACTGGATCCATTGTACAGAATGAGGCAGCTGACGCTCAGAGGTGAGTCATAAAAACAACTACTACTGTTGTTGCCCTATTCCCCTATATTCTGCTAAGTACTTTGTGTGTATGTGTTTCTTTGTGTATTTAGTGTTATGTACACATGGGTGTGGAAGGTGTGCCCCTGTGCGTATAGGACAGAGGTTGACATAAGATGTCTTCTTGTATAACTCTGCACCTTATTTTTTCATTTTTTTAAATTTTGAAAACATTAACTTATGTGTATGTGTATGAGCACCGGTGTGTGTGTGTGTGTGTGTGTGTGTGTGTGTGTGTGTGTGTGTGTGTCACAGCATACATCCCCTTCAAATATTGAACACTGGAACCTGAAAATCCCTTTCCACACACCTGTGTCTCCCTCCCTCCCAGCAAACCTTTCTTCTTTAACTCCATCCCTGAGTAATTTGTAAAATAAAATAAAAAGTCTCTGGTCTCAAGAGTTTGGGCAATTCAGAGTCAAACATCTAGAATGTTAGTGAGTGATATTTAATATGTTATAGAAAGAAAGGAGAGATGGGGAACACTGTGGAGAGGGAAGGAAGGCTAGAGGAGGTCTCTGTGAGGAGGGCTGAGTGGGGACTGCATGAAGGAAGTGAGAGCTGAGGCATGCAGGTAGCAGACAAGAGACAAGTGCAGCAATGGGGGGCAGCAATGTGTGTGAACATGCTGGGGTTCAAGGAAGAGCTGGAGGCAATGTGACCAGAGGGGAGAAGAAAGAAATCAGAAAAACAAGGTGGTGCAGATACCAAGTGCCCAGGTCCATAAAAGGCTTGTCATGTTATTCTGATGGAAGCCATTGGATGATGTGGTGTGTGTGTGTGTGTGTGTGTGTGTGTGTGTGTGTGTGTGTGTGTGCTATGCACATGGAGCCCAGAAGTTGACATTGGCTGTCTCCCACTGTTTCTTCACACCTTAATATTTGAGACAGGCTCTCTCATTGGGCTCAGAACTCACTGATTGCTAGACTGGCTGGCCAGCAAAGTCCAGGGATTACCTGTCTCCACATCCCCATACTCTGTGCTAGGGTTATACATGTTACCTTGCCAGGCTTTTTATGTGTGTGCTGGAGATCCAAACTCGGGGCCCTCATTCTTGCATCACAAGCACTTTATCAACTGAGCCATCTTCCAGTCATTGGTGGTGGTAGTGGTGTGTGAATGTGTGTGTGTGTGTGTGTGTGTGTGTGTGTGTGTGTGTGTGTGTGAGAGAAAGAGAGAGAGAGAGAGAGAGAGAGAGAGAGAGAGAGGAAGAGAGAGAGAAATGAGAAATGACACAGCCTGACTCCCTTTGCTATTGTCATCACCATTGTTATTACTATTGTGTGTGTGCACGATGCATGTGTGTGCACGATGCATGTGTGTGCATAAAGAGCATGTGTATGTATGTATGAGGTGCATGTATGTGCACACACACAGAGGTCAAAAGAAAAATTTTGCAGGATGATTTTCCTCTTTCACCTTTGCATGTATTCTATGGATGAAGCTCAGGTAACCATGCCTATTCAGCAGCTCCCTTCATCCACTGAGTCATCTCTCTATCCTCTGACTTACTTTTAAAACATCACCTTCTGTTTGCTATGGGAAATAACCTGCAGCACAAGGACAAGTTCAGAATCTCTTGCAGCTTTCTAAGGTCCAAGTGATGGCTGGAGCAAGTCTTGGGGCAGAAGGGTGGTGAGAAAGACCAGTCTCCAGCCACTGTTTGGCACTAGAATTAAATGGGTTTGCTGATGGCCGGGGTATAAGATGGATAAGAAAGAAGTGTCAAGAAGGACACCACAATTTGGTCAGAGCATCAGAAGCATGCTGCTGTGACTGAGTGAGATCACAATGACACAGCTTTGAGGCACAGCATGCTGGGTGTGTACTGGGATGCTGGCAGCCATAGTGGTTGTGCCGTTCATCTCCATTCTGCCTCTGTTAGTACCAGGATTCCCAACATGGTACTCCCCTCCATAACACGCTCTCACCTCCCAAGCTCACCAGTTCATGTGCCACATCCTCGGTAGGTTCTTCCTCCAGCTACAGCACTCAGGGAAGTCTGCTATAGCCTTCCATTCATTTTCAACGGCTCCTATGTCACCAATTTCTCAATTCTCTGAGACTGTCTCTGGAGACAGACCTAATTTGACACTGACATGAGGACTGAATAGTATGTAAGGGTTAAGGACTCCAAAGTCACAATGGTATCAGTTGGAGACCCAGACTTGCGCAGTGGCTATGGTCTTTAGTCAATTTAGTCAGCTACTGTGAGACTCAACTTCCCCATGTGTAAATTAGGGATTGTCTTGGTTCATTTTCTTCCACTGTACCAGAGTATCAGAGTCTGATTAACACAAACAACAGAAATGTATGCTCTCACAAGTTCCAAAGGGAGAAAAGCCAAGATTAAGGTACTGCTGTCTGGCATTGACCTTCTTATGCACACTCAGGAGTCAGAGGGCGAAGAGGGTGAACTAGCTGCCACTGCCCTCTTTACAGCAACACTAACCCACTCATGAGGCCAGAGTGTAGCAGGGCTAGAAGGTCCCACCTCCCAACATTATCACTAATATAACTTGGATCCTCAGTGTCCCTTAGAATCCTACATTTTGAAAGCTCCGTCGTCAGCCTGAGGAGTCGTGGGATCTTTAGGAGATTGTGGTGATCAATTTTAGTTGTCAACTTGTCACAATCAAGAATCATCTGGAAAGAGTCTCAGTGAGAGATTGTCTAGATCATGTCTGTGGAGGACTGTTGGAGTATGTTAATTGATGTGGGAAGATCTAGCCCACTGTAGGCAGCACCAATCCCTAGGCAGGGGATCCTGTGCCAAATAAATAAGAGAGGGAGTTGAGCCCTGGCAAGCACACACGCATTCATTCTGTCTTCCTCTTGATCCTGGATAAGATGTGATTGTTTTGCGTTCCTAACACTTTGATTTCCCTACCATGAACAATGATAAGCTGGAATTGTGAGCTAACCTAAGCCTTTCTCCTCTAAGTTGCTTGTGTATGTGTTGGGGGTGGGGGTGGTATCACAGCTATAGAAATGAAACTGACAGGACAAGCTAATGGAAGGAGGTCCTATCACTGTCGGCATGCCCTTGATTGTGCTACAGGGATCCTGAACCCTTCCTTTCTGAACTCCCTCTTTTTACTTACTGGTCTCTATGGGGTGAGTGACTTTATGCCACATGTGCTTCTTGCCAGGATAGGCAGCCTAACTTCAGTCCCCCTACACAGCAGAGCCAAACAACGACACGTTGAAACTTCTGAAATCATTCACTTTTGTTTAAGTGAATTGCCTTATTATTTTGCCAGAGCAACTGGACACTGACTCTTATACAGTTGCGTAGCTAATAATTTTCCATACATGAGTCTAAGCGGTGAATTCAAACTATAATAGGGCTTCTAATATTAGCTCTGCTGTAGAGTTATCTTGAAGACTAAGGGAACCATACATATGAAGTGCTCAGCGTGGTGTTGATGTGTCTCAATACCCTAGTTAATGCTAATGTGGCTTTTGTTCTCACTGACATCGTCATCAATATCATCACCAATGTGATTATCATCATCAATATCATCCTCATCAACATCATTATCATTATTACTTTATAATTAACATCCGGACTGTGTTCTTTAGGTAGATACTTGAGGGTCCAATTTGGGGGGATTGGTTAGAGGCCAGGGAGCAAGCTGAACAACTGTGCAAGTGGAAATGTCATGTGAAGTGAAATGGTCAGAGCTAAGGCGCAGGTCAGTCAGATGGTGCGAGGGGCCACTCCTGGGGTAGAGGAACGGGGCTGGTAATATTGGTCATAGTGGTGGCAAAAACATGAGTCTTGAAAGTTCTAGTTTTCCAGGGTAGCTTGGAAGTTTTGAACAGCTTTGCTTCTTCCTTTGGTCAAAGTTGGTGCTGAAATGTCCCTGCTGTAGGCTCCAGGAGGCCTGACCTTTCAGCAGTACTTACAATATGGATACTTAAGTTGAGACCCTCAGAGAAGCAGGATGGAGATCAAAAGGCCATCCCCTCTAATCAAGTGAGAGTTCCCCAAAATACTACCACTCATGATTAAAGACACTGCTCTCTGGGTGCCAACTTGGGGCCAATACAGACACTAATAGTCTATGTCCCAGGACTCTGACCTTGTTAGGCCAGCAAGATGTCCCTTAAAAAGGAGCCCCTGGGTTTCAGGTCCAGGTCTTCTTCTGGCTGACCGTTGACCCTATACATGGTTTCTTCTCTCTTCTCCAGACCCCTCTCACAGCTTTCTGTCCCTTGACCACACCAACCTTGTTCTCAGCTACCCCATCTCCAACTCTCTTAGAAGCCTGGGCTTGAGGCCTGAGAAGGGTTTTCTGGAGAAATAGAGAGACAGAGGTGGGGCTACAGGGCCCAAGAATGAACTCTGAGACATTACTGGGTGAGGACAGGGCAGAGTGAGTATTTGAGTTCCAGCTGGGAAGATCAGGAACCAGCAATTCCTTCTTTGAGAAGGGGAGACCCCTAAACGGGGTGGAGGGATTAGTATGCCAGCTCACTTCCCTTGGCACTGTCTGGACTGAGGGCATCCATCTGCACAGTCACTAGAAGATGTCAGCAGCCTATGGAGCTGTGTAACACTTCTTTCCCAGTAGCTACTGTCCTAGGACCTGCCAGAGGGCCTGTCTTAGTGAACGTATCCACATTCTTCTTTTCCACTGTTCAAGGACTTACCCTTATTCTTAGTCCTAAGCTTGATCTTAATCCTAAGACCTAGCTCTGTCCTTAACCCTAAACCTAACCCCATCCACCCCTAATTTCAGAACCTTTACAGGGGACACTTGCTTTCTACTGATGGAAGGTAAGAAAAGTAATGAATACAGAGTCCATTTGTGAGATAATCTGCTCCTAGGAAAAATGGCCAGACTGGTGCTAACCCTATCCTTAGTCCCAAGCTTGATCTTATCCTAAGACCTAGCTCTGTCCTTAACCCTAAACTTAACCCCATCCACCCCTAATTTTAGAGCCTTTACAGGGGACGTTTGCTTTCTACTGGTGACCTTCTTGTTACCATCCAGTGAGACCCTCACGAAACTCCCATGCACTTTGGAGCAGTGTGTAGCTTATCATGAACTCCAATAATCATTCTGTCATCTAAAACTTGCCAGAGACACAGCAAGGAATTAATTAGCAGAGCCAGTACATTCATTCAGTCACAGAGCAATAGTAAGGCACAGCTCGTCGGTGGGCTCTGAGTTTAGTTGACTAGCCCCATCAGACTCTGGAACCCGGAAACCAAAGAGGAAGGGGTCTCACTTATCATCCACCGCTAAAACAACCCAGAGTGGCTTCAACCGTTCATGCATTCATCTCTGCTCAGTGTCCTGAGCCATCAGCTGCAGAGTCAGCATGTCAGGTCTCTGTGTCAGGACCCTATAGCCTGATGCTCTTGGGCCAGTAGATGCAACAGCCTGAAGGAGTCTGGGAGATGGAGGTGGTCAGCCACAGGCCGAGGGTCACGATGGCCCTGCTTGTACTTGTGTGGTTGCTACATGCCCCACCCAGAATCGTTCCATAAATGTAAGTAGCCAACATCTGTTCTCAGCCAACGAGTGACCTGTGGAAAGTGTGACGTTAGACCTTTGGCACAGAATGGTCCTCTGGGAGATGGCGGCAGTGGTTGTGGGTTGCAGTGGAGAAGAAAGGTGAGCTTTGAAAAAGAAATCCTAGTCTCCTGTCAGCTTTCATCGTGATTTGAGGACAGGTCTCTGCTTCACACAGAAAAGATTTAGCTCCAAGATACAATAAAAGCACATTTAAAAATTCATCCAACTTCAGGGCATCGAGATACTGAAGGAAGAGAACTTTCTGATAAAGTAACAATAATCCAGTTTAGAAGACAGTTGCCATGGTTACCTCCGAAGTCTCTGGGGTTGTTTTTCATTTGGCAAGAGGTATTAGATATCTTTCCAAGGTGAGCTGAATGGACCAAGAGGCCTGAGGAACACAGAATGTCCTAAGGCTCAGGTCATTTAGTCCCGTGATAGCTAGAGTCCCTGCCCAAGTAACACCACACCCCAGGTAGAATTGGATGCTCCAGAGAGGGCATGTTCTGCCCATCAGTTGAACACTGGGAACTGAGCCCATATGCCAGTGGTAGCATTCAGGGATGTCAGCCAGCTGTACTGGGGGGGGGGGGGAGTTCAGGATAGGTAGATGCTGTCTGCATCCATTTCCTTAACAATAGCCTCATACAGGAGGTAATACGTCTATGTTGCAGATGAAGCAACTGAGACCCAGGGTACCTAAGATATTCAGCAGAGCTCACACAACAGTAGAGTTGGTGTTCCAACTCCAATGGCTCATATGATGAAGATTTAGCTCCCAGTGCAACAGGGCTCAGAGAGGGTATTTGGGGGAAATGAATAGATTACAAAGGTTCGGTTCTTACCCACTTCTTGATGAACTGATTCCCATTGCCTGTGAACTGTCCTGGACACTGGCTCAGTCCCCTTGCATGAGGCAGCTGTGTTCCCAGTTGTTCCTCCCTTGGGGCACTGAAGGAAATGAATCAAACCCAACTGTGGATTTGTCTATGGGGAGTAAGGCCTACTGCAGTGCTCACCTGGGGCGATTCCGCACTAGCTAAGAATGCAGCTGACTATCTGGAGGGGTTTGGATTGTTTGGCTGGGGGATGGGATACAGCACTAGCACCACCCACCAGCAGTGTCTTCTAGGACAGCAGTTCTCAACCTGTGGGGGGAGACGCCTTTGGGGGAGTCACATAAGAGTATTGGGATACTCTTAACACAAGTACTTACATTACGACTCATAGCAGTGGCAAATGTATAGTTACGAAGTAGCAATGATATAATTTTATGGTTGGGGGTCACCACAGGAGTAACTGTATTGAAAGGTTTCAACATCAGGAAGGTAGAGACCTAAATGAGGCACGATACACACACACACACACACACACACACACACACACACACACCTACACCTACACACACACACACACACACACACACACACCTACACACACACATACACACACACACACCTACACCTACACACACACACACACCTACACACACATA
>JADRCD010222642.1:0-53590 GCA_019843815.1 Montemys delectorum
GCTGTCCTGGAACTCACTAGACCAGGCTGGCCTCGAACTCAGAAATCAGCCTGCCTCTACCTCCCAAGTGCTGAGATTAAAGGCGGCGTGCGCCACCACTGCCCAGCACTAGGCATCTTATAAAAACCTTTCATTCCAACTTTGCGATTCTTCTGGGTCCTGTGAATGAAGTAACTCACGCACACAGGTGCGTGCGTGCGCGTGCGTGCGCGTGCGCTCGCTCTCTCTCTCTCTCTCTCTCTCTGTCTCTCTGTCTCTCTCTCACACACACATACACATACACTTACACACTCTCTCTCCAATCAAACTGCAAAAACAAAACACATGTTTTAAGTAGTTCACAATTCTGCATTGGGATGCATTCATAGTTAACCTAGGGCCCATGTGGCCCATGAGCTACAGTCTAAGTATGACAACACCTTAAATTCTCTCACCTGTCTTCCATAGAATCCTCTCTTCTATATGGTGAGTTCCTGATTGTGATTTCCATTCGGTGATCTCTCAGCTCCCCCTCCTCAAGGGAATCCCTTTTGGAGTCCCGGTCATCAGACTAAGAAGCAAAGAAAAATGAAGCATTAAGTCATTTTCCTTATCAATAACCTTTCTTCTTTTTCTATCTCTGAAAAATAATTTATGTAGCTCAAGATGGTTTTTGAGCTAGAAACCTGCCTCAGTATTCAAAATGTTGAGGTTACATCACAGTAGGTATCTCACTATATAGTATCTCACTCTATACATGCACACAGAAACACACACACACACACATATACGGAAGTATATGTGTGTATTGGCATATATACATATACATACACAAAGATACAAATGTACATATATATTTATACATATATATAAAATATATATTGTACTGGCTGGCTTTGAACTCAAGAGATCTGCCTGCCTCCTGAGTTTTTGGTGTTAGGATTAAAAGTTGTACAGTGTAAACATATCTTTAATGATAACTGAAGTTTGCTAACCAACTCTAAATACACATTTTTTGAATAGAGACTTTACAAAATATAACTATTGTTCAAAACTCATGTAATTAACATCACATTTTTTTTTTTGTAACTTGAATCCTGAGAACAGAAAGTTTAAAACACCATACATGATAAGAGACATAAGACTTTGTACAAACACCATTAGCTTTTCTGAGCCAAAACTAAGACTTTAGTTGGATTTTTACACATGAAATACATCATACATACATTGACCTAAGAAGTACTTAGGTCAGTGTTTCTTATCCAGTCACCTAACAACTGAGTATGCCATCATCCAAACCAAGGTAATTACAAAGCACTCATTTTAATTGGAAGGAAAGTTCCCATTCTATTAAAAAAGTTTGGCAAATGATATTATGAATATACTAATAATGAAATGAGAAAAATTAGTCTGGTGGCACTAATGATTCTAGGTTCAGAACATTTTATTTAACGAGATATTCTCATTTAGATACAGCTTCAGTGTGTTATTAGTCTACCTTCAATGTCAACTGAGAATATGAATGTTTTTGTTAATTTTAGAATAGATTTTGGGCTCACCTGTGACATTTGGAAGTACAAAAGAACTTCACCGAAGAAGCGTTGTTCTAATGGAAAAATGAGGGCAAAGAAATTAAATCTTCTTTAAGAAAAACACTTACTTAAAAAACATAGCTTACATTTTTTAAGCGTTTTATCTCTGCTTTCTCCTCTTGTTCTTTCCTTCGTTTCTTTTCCTGGAGAATTTCATCTAACGTTTTCACTTTCCAAGAGTCCTTTTCATCACCCATTTGAGTTAAAACACTGCAAAAAGAAAAATAATTCAAGCAACCTCGGGACACAGAAAGCTACGGTCTGTCGCTGTGTCTTCTGAACACTTAAGTCTAACCCTTAGTGTTTCAGAATAAGTCCCGGAAGTCTCGGTAAGTAGGAAGGATTCTGCCTGAATATAAAATCGTTTCTGTCATTCCTGTAAGGTTTTGGGCAACTTAGTTTACCTCAGTTCAGTTTTCCGTAAAACGCAATCATCATCATCATCATCATCATCATCATCCACGTGATGGTACTGTTCTAGGATGAAAGACCATCCAGGTCAAAGCTCTTATTTCAGTGCCTCGCACTCAACAAACTCTGCCTTAGGTGTCAAAAGGTTGTATGAGAAAGCTCCAGGACGAGGGGAGGCCTGGGTGACAGGTAAGATCAAGGTGTACTGTCAAACACTGGACTCCGGGACGGGGTCCGACTTTTGAGGGCTCAGTCACGCAAACCTGAGGCAGGGGCTGGCTCCGAGGAGCACCAGGGCCTGCCGCCTCCACTGCCCTCAGCTCTGTGTGGAGCAAGACTGGTCGCGGCAGCAGTGTGTCGCCAGTCGCGATTCTTCAGGAGAGCCGTAAACCCTTATCCGAACCCCTCGGCCGCCACTCACCCCTGCGCCGCTACAGCCGCCGCAGCCGGTCCTGGAGTCTGGGAAGAAACAGCGCCCGGCGCGCGCCAGGATTGTCGTCACTTCCTTCGCGGAAGCGTGCTGATGACGCATCAGGACGACGACGAACCGCGTGCGTTCTCCGCTTTTTTGCCGCTCAACAGTACCAGGAACACACCGGAAATGTCCTTATTCCGTAAGTTGGCTCCTGTCAATGACGCAGGGCTGGGAGGCTAAAAACAAAGTAGCGCCGGGCGGTGGTGGCGCACGCCTTTAATCCCAGCACTTGGGAGGCAGAGGCAGGCGGATTTCTGAGTTCGAGGTCAGCCTGGTCTACAGAGTGAGTTCCAGGACAGCCAAGGATACACAGAGAAACCCTGTCTCGAAAAACAAAAACAAAAAAGACCAAAACTAAAAACAGAGTTGCATCTGGTGCTGCCCTAGGGTGTCTCTAAGATGATGTTTTGAGACGATGCGCCAGTGCCTCCCCTTGCACCTCTGCTTTGCCATGCAGGCCTGCCTCCAGGCACTCGGTAGCATAGTCAGCAGGCAGAACAGCCTTTGCACTCGCAACAAGCTACTTGTGCTACTCGACCTTCCACAATTTGTTTCTACCCATCAGACTTAATAGTTCTGCTAGGCCCTCCAGAGTGGCGTCACGTTAGAGGATCATGCCATCAAATGGAAAAACAAGTTGTCTTTCTGACCTGCACAGGACTCAGGAAGCCTAATTCCCCGATAGACTAGTTAACATCTGATAATGAGGAAGTCCCCTGAACAAGAAAAGAACCTTGAAACGAATCCAGTTTCCTCAGCCAACCTCTTTAAAACCAACCTCTTCTTGGCCTGTGATAGTGGTTGAGTTTTTATGTTATTGTTTTACTTTGAGACAGGGTTAAGTCTGGCCTCTATCTCTCTTGCCTCTATCTCTCTGTATTCTTTTTTGTTTTCTTTTCATTCTAATTGCTGATCACAAAGCTAATTAAGATCTCCAGATTGTAATTTTGTCTAGACACTTCTCAAAAGTGTACTTAAACCACCTGAAGGTCTTAAAGTGTTCTACAATTCCACTAAAAAACCTACTAACCTACCACGGCTTATGCAAGAGAGAGCAGAAAGGAAATTTCCTGCTGCTTGTCTTTGTCAGGTTATCCTGTGGGTTTTGAAAAAAAAAAAAAAAAAAAAAAAAAGCAATGCCATGCATCGGTGGAGCACACCTTTAAAAGCCTAGCATGTTACACAGAAAAACCTTGTATCAAAAAAAAGGAAACCAAACAAACAAAAGAAAACAGTTACATATTTTCATATTCATAAAAAACCACCGGCAGCTTGGATAAAAAGAATGAGGAGGATACTGCAGGATTAACTGCACAATATCAATTTATTTCAGTAATCACTGAATTATCTAACAGAATTCTTTTCTAAGAGGCATTAATATAATTATTTAAATACTGTAAGAGGTGAAATACAAAACAGTATACATTTTCCTCATGATGTGTTTTAGTTCTCTAGTATTGTTTGGTATAAAACAAATATCACTTGGCTTTGATGCAGACAATTACCCACCCTAAACTGTGGCCTTTTCCAAAGTGCCAACACTGAACAAACAGACGCACAATTATCTCCAAATCCAGACATTACAAATGAATATAATATGAAGTTTGAGTCCCAGAAATGAAAAGTAAAAACAAAAACCCCACACACCACTTGCCAACTTGATTTGATTCAAACTAAACTTGGACATGTTAGGAAGGGTCCAACAGCTACCAAAGTCAGGATCAGAGAACCAAGGAAAACATACTTGAGACACCAAAGTTAAAACCTACTACACTCTGAATTGTGGTAGGTACTATTTGTCCACAATCAGCATGTCCTGTTCTAATTCAGGGGGAGAGCAAAAGCATTTATAAACTAAGAAAAAAAAGGCTGGAGGCCATGTCTCAGAGAAAGAACAGCAGTGTAGTATTCGAGAAGCCCCAAGTTCTATCCCTAGCACAATAGCCAAAGGGCCCAGGAATGAAGAGATGAAGAAGCCCCCCACAGGGAGGTCAATATTTATGTGTTAAGGAAAACCAAAAGATTGTTGCTCAAAGGCAGGAGAGTCAGGAGTGATGACACATACTTGTAATCTCAGTACTAAGAACGCTGAATAAGAGAGATCTAGAATTCAAGGACTTCAAGGACAGTAGGGGTTACATAGGTAAATGCAATCTGAGAAGGAACTGGCATGGTTTCCCATCTATAGTAACATCTTCGTCTACCCCTTTCCAATGCTAAGAAGACATCACTTGGACAGATGTGAATGGCTGTGCTGAACATCTATTATCTTCACTGAGCAAAGTGAACATCTGAGAACAGGATCACAAAGCTGTTTTGTTTTGTGCTGTTTTTAAGGCATAAAGTAAAGTTTACTTGGCTGAATCCCTTGAGGAGCTTTTATTCTCTTTAATCTCCTCTGAGTCATCATTTTTATTTTTCTTGAGACAGGATTTTTCTGTGTAACAGAGCCCTGGCTATCCTAGAATTGGCTTTGTAGACCAGACTAGCCTCAGACTCAAAGAGAATCACCTGCCTCTACCTCTGAGTGCTGGGATTAAAAGTGTAAAACACCAGCACCTGAAAACAGATTATAATTCTAATATTTGAGAAATTATGATCATAATTTTTTTTGAAACTTGGTCTTAATATGTAGCCCAAACTGGCCTTGAATCCCTATGAAGTCTTATGCCTCCAAAGTACTAAGATTATACATATGTGCCATCATGATCTGGTTTAAAAACAAACAAAACAGGAGCTGGTAAGATGGCTGATCTTCAAGAGGATCTGAATTCAATTCCCAGGAGCTACATGGCAGCTTATAACTATCTGTAACTCCAGTTCCAGGGGATCCAACACCCTTACACAGACACACATGCAGGCAAAACACCAATGCATAAAAAAACAATAAATTAAAAAATACTTTCCTTGTCTTTTAGTATTGGAAGTTTTGGGTTTTGTTGTTGTCTCCCCTTCATCCCTCTGTCCCACATCTCTGCTGGGGAGCAACCCACGAGCTTCACAGTGCATGCCAGCGATGTGCCCCAAATCATGGAAGCTTTTAACATTTATTTATCTATTTATGTGGTTATTCAAGACAGGGTTTCTTTGTGTTGCCCTGGCTGTCCTAGAACTTGCTCTGTAGTCCAGACTACCCTCAAACTCAGAGATCCACCTGCTTCTGCTTTCCAAGTGCCCAGATTAAAGGCATGTACCACCTCTTCCAGCAAATGTATTTAAGTTGTGTGTGTGTGTTCATATACGAGCCCATGTGCAGATGCCCAGAGAAGCCAGAGACATTAGAACCCCTTAAGCTGGAGTTATAGGAAGTTGGTGAAGCACTCTACATGAGTTCTGGGAACTGAACTTGGGTCCTCAGCAAGAAACATAACCACTAGTCCATCTCTATAGCCCCTAGAAGTATTTTTGAAATTAGAAATGTGTATATCCTTTATCCATGCATGCAGTGAGTAAGTAGATGGCTGGCTCAGAAGGTCAATCCAGTGTTCTGTTTACAACAGACCAGACAATGACATAGACTCAGGAGGAATTATCCAGGACAAGGAATGACACGTGGTATCAATATTTGTACATTTACATCAGTAACAATTCATGAAGAACATAGTATTCTATGAAAGTACTAACAAAGTTAATTAAAAATATATTGTTATGGTATGGTCATAACAAATGGTCAGGCAGGGCTCTCAACCCAGCCCTCTCCTGGAAGAGCTGAAGGAAGCGGCTGATTCCATGATCTTTCCACTTCTGAGGACAAGTCTCAAAAGCAGCTTTACAGAAAATTGCTTTAAGAAAAAGTTTTGTTTTTGTTTCTAGTCCAAAAATTTAGAAAATCAAAACAGGCTGAGTCTGGTGATGTGGGGGAGGAGTGGCCTGAGCAAGTCACAATGGGCCCATTTCCTAATTATACACAAGCAGAAATTCCAAATAATAGTAAGAAGCCAGACATGTAGAGCTCTGAGAATACTTAGATATGGTCTATGGGAAGGCCAGAGATCTTCTAACCAGTACCCACAAGCATGTGCTCCATAGCCAGATCTTGAATAGACAGGTCTACTGTACAGATTAATCTAACATCTGCCATCTATCCTCCATTGGGTCTTTATTTTAAGAAGAGCAAAGAGGAAGGAACTAGAATCCTGGGCAAAGTCAAATGAGAGAACATCTTCACAATGGAGGTGGGTGCTTACATAGCATAGTAAAGACACATCGAGCTGGTGTCCAGCACACGTCAGCTTCTTTTAAAAGGTTAAAAGGCCTCATTGTGATCCATCGTCATGGCAGATGACTTTTTCAAGTAAATAAAACATAGACATAATTATTGCTCTTCTTCACCCCAATATCTCTTTGAGGGGCTATTTTCATACTTTCCAGGTAAGAAGCCAACTTTGAAATCAGTGAACCACCATGGGCACATAAGACTTACAGAAGGGAGGACTAGTGAGACTTGGACAAGAAGTGCCAGTGGCTGCAGCTCGTAGTAATGGAGAGAGTCTTAAAGACTGGCTGGCAAGAGACTGCACCCCTCACACAACTCACAAAATGCCGAATAATGTAGAACCTTAGCGTCTTATGCCCAAGTCCCACTGTTTTCCTCCACTCCATCTTAAGCTCTGTTACCTGGTGGCTCAGGCAGTCATCATATGATCTCTGGTGAAGAGCTAGCTGTGGCATGTAGACTTCGATGTATCTTACATGCAGACACTTGAGAAACCTCTACAGGTACCTGCTATGTCAAAAAGCAGTGTCCCTTTAACTACAACATAGCCTGTAAACACTCAAATGCTCTTCAAAACTTCCCTATCATCCATATTGAAGGGGAATCTTCACAGGGTAGCCAACTGTGCCATTCAGAACAGCCCGATTCACATTTATCATACTTAAAATGGAAAAGCACTCCAGAGCATCTGTTTGAATTAGAGATTTGTCCCCAACTTCCCAGAGTGGGCAATCACAAAATGGGTAGCAGAAACATGGGACAACAACCCTGGAGCAGGTAGTTCAGTAAAGCACAGGCCAAGAAGGGATACTTTTCCTTAACATAGCCCTGTCCCTCCATGGTAGGAGACACTTGTCTGTCTGCGACTCTGGTTTCTCAGGGTTTTATGGCTCCATACTAGAGTCATTGGCATCTGGAATGTCTGTTTCATAGACTGTCAAGAACCAAGATGTTTCAGTGCCTGTGGTGGTAGTGGTGGTGGTCATAGAAAAGTTTAGGTCTCCTTAATGGCATCAAGCAGAGAGCAACTCAGGTTGACACTGGAGCCTGTGCTTATTCACTAGTGTAGGCTGAGCACTGAGACATAGGTTCACTTGCAGCCAGGGGAGCTGTAGGTGATTTGATTCTTCTTGCCAAGCTCTACCAAGCAGAAGCTGATTTCCAAATTCCCCATCTGATGTCCAGGAAAGAGCAAGAGACCTGCCCTGCATCATCTCCCTCTCTGTTCCACCATGGAGCGCAGAGGGAATGCCTAGGCCTGGACAATAGCATCAGGTGATCAGTGGTGCTGTCTGGAGTCCTGGGGAACCAGTGGATCTGTGTCATCTTCTGGGCTTCGGCTCGTAGCTGTGACCAGACTCTGCATAGTCTCCTGCTGATACTGCCTGGCCTTGTTGTAGAGCAAGACACCCACTGTGACAAGGATGGTGCCAATGGCAGACAGGCTAGTGATTTTGTTTCCAAAAACGATGATGCTGAGCCAGATAGACAAGGCGTGCTTCACAGTACTGGCGACACTACAGCAGTAGAGATAAAAGTCAGACGCTAGCTTCACACCACACAAGGTATAGCCTGCTGCTGGCAGGGACTACAAATGTCACACAATGCAACAGTGCTGTGTTGTCCATCCAGGGTCTTGGCCCCAAGAGGGACATGGATAAGGCACCTACCACAGTGGTGCTGGGAGCATTAGGGGGTTTGCCTGCATCTTTGTTCTTTTATTTCTCAGGTTTATTCTTTATTTTTTAATGAAAAATTTCAAAACAAGGGCTGAAGAAATGTCTCGGTGAGTAAAAGCAATGGCTGCTCTTTCAGAGGACCTGAGTATGGTTTCCAGCACTCAGAGGGTGGCTCAAAACTTTCTGTAACTCTGGTCTCAGGGAATCTAATGCCCTCTTCTGGCCTCTCTGGGCACCAAGCATGCACATGATGTACATGCATATGCACCAGACCCCCCCAAAACAAACAAACAAACAAACAAAAAACCTAGTCACATTAAATAAACGTAAAGAAGAAAAACCTCAAACAGAAAAGTATAGGAACACTGACATAGCCTCACTACCTGGGATTGGTGAATGGCACCTTGTCACATCAGCTTCGGCTAGCTCGCTCGCTTGCTCTCGCTCTCTCTCTCTCTCTCTCTCTCTCTCTCTCTCTCTCGCTCGCTCGCTCTCTCTCTCTCTTTCTTTCTTTCTTTCTTTCTTTCCGTTACAGCCCAGGCTAGCATCTATCTCTCTAAATAGATGAGGCTGCTTTGAATAGTGCCTCTGCTCCCTAAGTACTGTGATTATAAGAGTGCATTATCATACCCTGTTTGGGCTTAGTTTTTTGTCTTTTTTGAAAAACATGTTACTGAGTATATGTACAAAGAATCTCTTATAAGCACCACAGCACCTGTCAATAAGAAAGCTTATGGCCAATGAGCTGAGGCAGAAAATAGGAGGTGGGACATGTGGCAAGGATAGAGAGAATCTGGAAAATAGAGGTGAGAGATATTTGCCCCAGAATGCTGAGACTGGCAGGGAGATAAACTCAGGTTAGCATAAGGAAAGATTCACCCCAGAATGCCGAGAAGACAGAAGTAAACCAGCTATGTAACTAAACCAGCTATGTAGCTGAACTCAAGTTAGAATAAAAGGGATAATAAGTTAAGAGCTAGTCGGAGAGCAAGACAAAGCTTATGGCCTAGGCATTTATTAATAAATAGTCTCAGAGTCATTATTTCTGGGAATTAAATGGTCAGGAAGGAAAATTAGTTTTTACGTGTGTGAATTTTCCTGCATGTCTCTATGTGCACACATTTCTGATTGGTGCTCACAAAAGTAGGGGGAGGCTATGAGAGCTCCTGGAAATGGAGGTTCTGGATGGTTGTAAATCACCATGTGGGTGCTGGGAATCAATTTCAAGTCTTCTTCAAGAGCAACAAGTGCTCTGAACCGCTAAATTAGCTCCCTAGCTTCTCATCTTAGTTTTTTGAGACAAGGTCTTGCTATATACCCTAGGCTGGCCTTGAACTTGCAGGGGTCCTCCTGCGTTAGTCTCCTGAATGCTGGAATTACTTAAGTATGCAACCATGCTGCCTCATTTATTTGAACTAAAATGTTTATTTTATTCTGTGTGTATGTGGATGTACCTGACTGTATGTATGCACACCATGTGTGTGCAGGAGACCGCATAGGTCAGAAGACCTATGTTAGCTCCCCTGGAGCTGGAGTAATACATGGCTGTAAACTGTAGTGTAGGTGCTTGCTATTGAGCCCTGGTCCTCTGTAAGAGCAGTGACCACCCTGAGCCATCTTCTAGCACCTGGACTCAAATATTTTAAAGTGAAGATATTGCAGGGTGTGTGTGTGTGTGTGTGTGTGTGTGTGTGTTTTGCGGTCGGGCGTGTTGTGAGAAAGAATTTTCATCATGGATCCTAGTCTTGCCTCTAACTATTTTCCTGTTTCAAACTCCTGAGGACTACAGGCAACACCCACAGCAACATTGTTATATTTTGCTCCTAAATACTTCAGCTTACTTTCTCTAACAGAATGGGACAAATTCCATGTATACTGTCAAGATCCTTACAGCCCTGAGGGGGAAAAACAACCTTAAGAGGCTATAATTTCTTAAATTAAACTGGTCCCACGCCCAAATTTGGACCAAGTAGGGACAGTTAATAAGAAATACATGAAAATGCCTGTACATTTGTTCTGCTGGGTTGGAACTATGGATAACTTAATTTTTATACTTTTCTGCCCTTTTGAACTTTTTTTTTTTTTTTTTTTTTTTTTTGGTTTTTCGAGACAGGGTTTCTCTGTGTAGCCCTGGCTGTCCTGGAACTCACTCTGTAGACCAGGCTGGCCTCAAACTCAGAAATTCGCCTGCCTCTGCCTCCCAAGTGCTGGGATTATAGGCGTGCGCCACCGCTGCCCGGCTCTTTTGAACTTTCTATGATGAGAACAATAGGTTCTATGTGTTAGACATCCCTGAAGTAAACTGACCACAGATAGACATATCTGGGAAAAACTTAGCCTATATTAAGTGTGTATAGACTTTTTCCTTGGTATTGTTCCCTAAAGATACAGTATAATAGTTACTTATAGCATTTATACAGCATTTTGTTAGTCCTAAATGTAGTTTCTATTCAAATTCCTTGCCATTTATATAGGGAATTTAAGATCTGTGGATTTTGAATCAGGTATGGTAGTACATGCCTGATCCCAGCATTTGAGAGATAGCAGCAGAAAGATTATGAAATGTTATGGTTTCCTTGGCTATATATTGGGTCCCAGGCCAGTATAGGCTATATATAAGACCATTTCAAAAAGAAAAAGTAACCTGTGAATCTTAGCACTGGTGGATGGTCCTGGAACCAGACTCTCTCAGGTACTACGGGATGTCGTGCTTAGTTGTTACTTCCACAATAGAAACAAAACAAAAACTTTTTTAATAAAAGATTTTTTTTGAAAATTTATTTATTATTATTTTTTTAATTGGTTTGTTTTTTGAGGCAAGGTTTTTCTTTATAGCCCTGGCTATCCTGGAACTTCCTTCGTAGACCAGGTATGCCTTGAACTCACAGAGATTCTCCTACTTCTGCCTCCTGAATGCTAGAAGTAAAGGTGTGTGTCACCACTGTCTGGTATGAGGCTTTATTTTTATTTTATGTGTATGGAAGTTTTGTCCATATGTAAGTATGAGTATGATGTATGTGTAGTAACCAAGGAGGCCAGAGGAAGGGTGTTGGATTTCCTGGAGCTGCAGTTACAAGAGAGTGTTAGTTACCATGTGGGAACAGCCATCACACGAGAAGAGCAGCCACTGCATATTCTATAGTCACCTTTTTTTCTTTTTTGAAGAATCACCAACATTGAAAAATGAAATATCAAGCCAGGCAAGGTGACACATGCACTAGGGAGGCAGAGGCTGGTGAATCTGTATAAATTCTAAGCCATTCTGGTCTATAGAGTGAGTTCCAGGCCACCAGAGCTACACAGAGAAACCTGTCTAAAAACAAACAAACAACAACGAAAAAAACCAAACCAAAACAAAAAAACCAAAAAGACAGAAAGACAGAAAGTGATTAAACTCAAATTAAAAAAAGTACTCTTGCCAGGCAGTGGTGGCGCACGCCTTTAATCCTAGCACTTGGGAGGCAGAGGCAGGTGGATTTCTGAGTTCGAGGCCAGCCTGGTCTACAGAGTGAATTCCAAGACAGCCAAAGCTACACAGAGAAACCCTGTCTTGAAAAACAAAAAACAAACAAACAAACAAAAAAAGTACTCTTGCCACTGTACTTCTACAGTAAGTGCTTAGGAATAACATGTGGCGACCAGTGCCTATCTAAGAACACAAACAGATATCCCATTATCTAGACAACTCTGACAGCTCTATTGTAGATAGACAAAGAAAAATTTCAGCAACATGGATTTCTAGGAAAAAATTCCCTGCAAATCTACTTCATGTAGTGATAGCACAAAATATCTAATGAATCCTAATGTTTCACTCACCTGAAAGTCACAGGGGAGATCTTTCCCATCAGGGCATATGCAGTGACACTCTGAAGGTGAAACAAGGCACCATCTGTCAGCAGCAACAGCACAACATCCTGGCTGTAGCTGAAGCTCCTCCCACTCCTACCAATCACAGGGACATCCTATAGACAAAACAAAAGGACACTCTTCTGGCCTATGTCTCCCTATCACCATCACTGCTAAGAGGATATGATGTCACTGGTGCCCAGTAACTGAAAATCAGGACCATTGGGAGCACTGTTCCCCTTTGTCAGGACTCTCAGAATGTATGCAGAGTGCTACAGAAGAAACTGAAACTCCTGTGTACTGCTAATGGGAACATAAAATGTTTTAACCAACCATTCCAGTTCCAAGACTATATTCCCAAGACACATCCCCATTTGTAAAGGATGTAGATATAAGAAATACCTTTACCATGTGTGTAACTGTGCGGCAAGGCAAAGGCTATGTTCCACTGCATGATCACTATAGACTTCCAGTGCAATAAGTCTTAAGGAAAAAAGTTTATACAGACCCAATGAAATATGTCATGAGTGTATCTGTACCTATAGGCTCACTAGATGGCCATGTAGGGAAGAGGCTGAGGGTGGAGGATCCTCTCAGTTTGGTTTAAATATTGACTTAGGTGGGTGTGGAGACACATTTGTTTAATACTAGCAATCAAGAGGCTGAGGTAGGCATATCTCTAAGTTTGAGGCCAACCTGGTCTACATAGCAACTTTCAGGCCAACCAGAACTACATACCACACACTGTCTCAAAACAACAAAAAACTGTTGACTATTCTTTTTTTTTTTTTTTTTTTTTCCAGGAAAGGGTTTCTCTGTGTAGCCTTGGCTCTCCAGGAACTCACTGCAGACCAGGCCAGCCTCCTCACCTACTAACAAAGATCTCCCTGCCTCTGCCTCCCAAGTGTTGGATTAAAGGTGAGGTGTGTGCCACCACCCAGCTCTACTGACTATTCTACAGTGGAAAAATAGCCTTTTCCAAAGTACAAGATAAATTAAGCAAGCCTTAAAACCTTAAAACTAAAAAGAAACTGGCCACCCTTCTTCCCCTGAACTGTCAAAGGGCAGCAGTAGCCCCAGTGTGCTGGGTGCCAGGCTGGAAACCCACCATGAAGAAGGTCCATGCTGGAATGAGCAAGGCCACAGCAGCAGCACTGGTGTAGAACTGCAGTTCCGGGGCCCTGCAGTGACAGAAGATACTTGCTCTTTCCCATGCTTGAGTCTAGGCTTCTATGTAGTTCCTTTCAGAAAAAAATCTAAAGAATCAACAATCTAGAATTATGTCTTCCACAATGACAATGATGCCCTTAGCTCCATAGAATGAAAGGGTCACCATGAACTGAAAGTGGCTGTTTGGTGGTCTATGGTTGGGAAACAGGTGGCTTTCTCTCAAATTTTTACAAAGACCTGTCAAAGCTGTTCAAAACACTCAAAATGAGTTCAGGCTCCCAGAGGTCATTCAAGGCTGTACAATAATCAAAAATTAATGAAAGTAGATTCAATATTGGACATGGTAGTGCATACCTTTGATCGCAGGGCTTGGGAAGCAAAGGCAAAGATCACAAGATCTTCATGAATTCAAGGCCAGCCTGGTCTATATTGTAAGTTCTAGGACAGCCAGAACTACATAAGGAAATGCTGGTCTCATCCCCTCCCCACTCCACCTCCACACACTATGGCCATTTGACTACTGCCACCAGACACAAAAATAGAAACTAGAAATCCTCTTACTAGAGATACTTACGAGAACCTGTATTTGTCCCCACTGAGAAGCTTTTTTGAAAAAACATTCTGCAAACTAGAACACAGACAAAATGTTAACATTTAAGTGGTTAATTAGTAAGGAGCTGATGATAATGGCTGCAAAGGCAGACAGCCACTGGGACTTACTTGCCGGGGCCCAGTCCTGTACCAGGTGTGTCCAGGCATCATCTCATTGAGAGGTAGAACTGTGCCTATTATCCCTACAGACAAGTAAATAGAGAACGTAGAACCTGAATGACCTGCCATCTCAGACATCAGTGGACTACAATGGTCTTGATCTTCACACTTTGAAAAACCCAACAAGGGAAGTAGAGGCAAGAACATTAGAAGTTCAAGGTCATCTTCAGATACATAATGAGTTAGAAGCCAGTCTGGGCTATGTAGGACCCTGTTCCAAACACCAAAAGAAGGGCTGAAGAGATAGCTCAA
This sequence comes from Montemys delectorum, assembly GCA_019843815.1. NCBI lineage: Eukaryota > Metazoa > Chordata > Mammalia > Rodentia > Muridae > Montemys > Montemys delectorum. The sequence continues at coordinate 14,392 of JADRCD010222642.1, forward strand.
GTGTTACAAGAGGACACAGGTTTGGTTCCTAGAACTGACATGGTGGCTCACAACCTTCTATAACTCAGGTTCTAGGGCATCCTGCATCCTCTTCTGACCTCCATGGGCCTCTGAGGGTATCAGGTACATATGTGATGCACAAACATACATCTATAATAAAAATAAATCGAAGTCAGGAGTGACGGCACACACCCTTGATCCTGGCATTCAGGAGGCAGAGCAGGCAGGCCTCTGTGTATTCAAAGACAGCCTGGTCTACATAGTAAGTTCCAGGACAGTCAAGGCTAAGTAGAGAGAACCTATCTCAAACAAACAAACAAAGAAAATCTAAACTAAGCAAGCAAACAAACAAAACCAAATAACTCTCTCTTGGAATGAAGTTCCCATAACTTCATATTAGGATCCAAGCCAATGAGGACTTCCAGGACAAGTATTTAATTGAATAAAACTATTCATCAGGCTGGTGAGATGGCTCAGTGGGTAAGAACACAGACTGCTCCGCCAAAGGTCCTGAGTTCAAATCCCAGCAACCACATGGTGGCTGACAACCACCCATAATGAGATCTGATGCCCTCTTCTGGTGCGTCTGAAGACAGCTACAGTGTACTTATTTATAACATAATAAATAAATCTTTAAAAAAAAAAAAACAAAACTATTCATGCAGACAAACAACCCAAGGGAAAACCCACAGATTTTAAAGCCAGATCAGATACACCACACTGAAAACACACAAGTAGCCAATGGGAAAATAAAATAATTCTAGCTCCAAAAGTGACCTCAGAGCCAAGTGATGGTACACTTGAGAGGCAGAGACAGGAGGATCTCTGAATTCCAAACTAGCCAAGTCTACAGAGTGAGTTCCAGGACAGCCAGGACTACACAGAGAAACTCTGTCTCAAGAAATAGTTTGAAAAAAAAAAGGAAAAGAAAAGAAAAAAGAGAAGAGAGGAGAAAAAAAAAAGAAGAGAGGGGAGGGGAAGGGAGGGGAAGGGAGGGAAGGGAAGAGAGGGGAAGAGAAGAGAAGAGAGGGGAAGAGAAGAGACTGGAACTTGACACTGCTGCCTAGCCTCTCCCTGACAGATCAGTGACCAAGGAGGCTGTCTCAAGCAACAGAACAGTATGAATCAAGAGCATCTGCAGATGTTCAGGATTCATCTGGAGGTTTTGCCTTTTAGAGGATCACTGAACAGGGCAGTAAAAAAACAGGTAAAGATTCATGTTCCCTCAAGATTGGCTTCTGAGCAGAAGGTTTCAGTGTTTGTAAGATCAAGAGGAAGTCAGGAAAATCAGGCTGCAGAGAATATCTAGTGATGAAGCTTTTCACAGGAGGTGTTCTCTGTGCTTAACCCTGTTAGGGTCCTGAGAACCACGAACCTTGCAGGCCAGCCCAGAGGGAGTCATTCCTAACGTGAGCACATTCAATTTCTGTTCATGACTGCAAGGTCAGCTGTCGTCTTGAGCTGTAACAGTGATAACAAACCTGTAGACACTTGTGGTGGCTCATCTCCTTCTCTCAAAAAAAGGAAGGCTAGACATGCTAGTGCATGCCTTAAATTCCAGCACTCAGGAGACAGAGGCATGTGGATCTCTCTGAGCTCAAGACTAGTCTGCTCTACAAAATGAGTTTCAGGAAAATCATGGCTAAATAGAGAGACCTTATCTTAAAAACAAAAATAGGAGTAACCTTAAACTGATTAGAAGTTCTGAATGAATAGCTTTTGTGGTAAACTTCTGTGTTGGCATGGATGGAGATCACCTGTCTGATACACTATATGTGGCTAATACCTTGTTGTCTCCACACTCAGGAGATGTAGCAGGGGGATTGCAAGTTCAAAGATAGACTGGACTACACAGTAAGGAAAAAAAAAGTGTAAAAAGGAATAGGACTACAATATGGCATCTGGCCCTCAACTGACTGTGTGACCAGAACACTAACAACAGCAACCCAACATTTTCCCCTAGGACCTTGCCAAATGGCTGCCATCTCCCTGAAAGCTAGCTTTTTATCTTTGTAGTTCTGACACCAGGATATAAAGAGTCACTCAGCCAAGAAGAGACAAAAAGATCCAGTAGCCTGGCTTCACAGCCTTGAGAAAGTCTCTGGCTTCTTCCTTGGTTTTATTCAGGTTAACTATGTGACATACAGGGTTAAGATTGTACTTTTCCTGAGCCGATGGCATGCTTCTTGGACTTATTGTATTAATCACAGGGTTGATCTTACACTTTAATAGACACACATACAGAGTACATATGTCTGGGTGGGGTATGTGCATGAATTTCATGGGACACATGTGAAGGTCAGAAGACACCTTCACCGTGATTTTGATGTTGTTATTTAAGGCAGTGTCTCACTATGTACCCCTGGATGGCTTACAGCTATAACAGTTCTCCTACCAAGATGACAGGTATGTGTGCTACCACAACGGCCTAGTTATCACCTTGATTATCACAATTACCCTGACTGTGTAACTATCTCTCTAGTTAGCATTTTAAGAATCAGGATTACACAGCATCACACTCCATCTTGGTCTGGAGAAAACACACCTCATCCAGAAGTCGTTGTTGTACTTCTGGAGAAAAACCAGGACAGTGGAGCCTGGCTCTGTGTCCCAGAAGTGGGACTGACCTAGCTTGGGTATGCACATCTATGGACTAGATAAAGTAAAACCAGCATGTCTTAGGCAACCGCTCCTTCATCATTTCCCCTGTGCTTTGTGACTCACCAATCCATAATGTTGGTGGATAATGCCGCTGAAAACCCCAGGATGTTGAAGCTTATTTCCGTGGCAGTGCACAACGCTAGTCCTCCCATGACTGGAATGAGGGACAGGTTGACCAGCAGCCCTGACAATAACAAAACAGACGTACATAAGTGCAGGTGCATACAGGTGATAGCACAGATGTACAGGTTAGAGGATAACCTGTGGGCGACAGTTTTCACCTTCCACCATTACGTCCTGGGGATTGAACTCAGTTATCACCTTTGGCAGCAGACTCCTTCACCCACTGCTGGATCCTTCAGTTTATTTCTTATTGGGAAGGAAAAACAAAACAAAACAAAAACCAAACAAACAAACAAATATGAAACCAAGCCAGGTATGGTGCACACCTTTAATACCAGCAACTGGGAAGCAGAAGCAGGCAGGTCTCTGAGTTCAGGGACAGCCTGGTCTATAGAGCTAGTTGTAGGACAGCCAGGGGTATACAGAGAAACCCTGTTTGGAAAAACAAAAAACAAAAACAAAACAAAACAAAAAAAAAGCCACACTTTACAATAGATTAAAAAGCGCATTTGGGGACTGAAGAGATGGCTCAGCTGCTTCAACTACTTGCTGCTCTTTCTGAGGACCCTAGTTTGGTTACCTGAGGGTTAACATGCCTGTGATTCAGTAACAGGGGATCTTGTTCTGGCCTCTGTAGGAATCTTTTTTTTTCCCAAAGATTGATTGATTGATTGATTGATTTTATGTATATGAGTAGTTGCCTACAGACACACCAGAAGAGGGCATCAGATCACATTGCAGATGGTTGTGAGCCACCTTGTGGTTGCTGGGAATTGAACTCAGAACCTTTGGAAGAGCAGTCAGTGCTCTTAACCACTGAGCCATCTCTCCAGCCCCCTCTGCAAGAACTTATACACATGCATATGCATACACACATACATACACACACACACACACACACACACACACACTCTCAGAGTCAGTCAGTCTCTCTCTGTCTCTGTCTCTCTCTCATGCACATTCACACACACACACACACACACACACACACACACACACATATTTAATTAAAAATGCATTCAGCGCAATGCAATGCAGAGCAGGGACTTAAATTCCTTAGGAGTAACCAAAGAACTAACAGAACCCTGAACCCAGAGGACCAAGCTCAGGAAAGGACACTTAGGCCAGTTTTGAGAAAATATTACCTGAGCCGGGCAGTGGTGGTGCACGCCTTTAATCCCAGCACTTGGGAGGCAGAGGCAGGCTGATTTCGAGGCCAGCCTAGTCTACAGAGTGAGTTCCAGGACAGCCAAGGCTATACAGAGAAAATATTACCAAATAAACTCCTCTCCTCTGTGGTTTTCTATGATTGGTCTTATCCTCTGGTCTCTTTGGTAATTTTCATTAAATTGTAGATAACATGTATAAAGTTCCAGAGAGAATGAGACATATGCCACTTTACCTGACTTTGCTTCTGGGCCACTGTGGTGTATAGCCAACACCTCGGTCCAACTTGGGCTTTACAAGGTTCAGAATTCCATCTTTAAGTCTGGCATTTTCCAGACTGTCCCCTGGGTCAGACTTCCATCCCAGGCCACTGAGATTCTAAGCTACCATACATCATCTCTTATGGAGATGGTGACACTTAATTGGGAAACTTCTCTCAGTAAGCCTAGACTTCCTTTAATCCAAGTACCTCAGGGCTGGACAGATGGTTCGGTGGTTAAGAGCACTGACTGTTCTTCAAGAGGGCCTGCCTGAGTTCAGTTTCCAGTAATCACATAGTGCTCACAACCATCTGTAACAGGATCCAATGGCCTCTTCTGGTATGCCTAAAGACAACTACAGTGTACTAACATTCTTACAACAAATAAATCTTTTAAAGAACAAAACAAAACAACAAAAAACCAATACATTTCTTACTTATAAAAATATTTATTTGGGGCTGGAGAGATGGCTCAATGGGTAAGAGCACTGACTGTTCTTCCAGAGGTCCTTAGTTCAATTTCCAGCAACCACATGGTAGCTTACAACCATCTATAAGGGGATCTGATGCCCTCTTCTGGTATGTCTGCAATGCACTCATATCATTAAATAAATAATATTTAAAAAAAAAATTATTTAGACCGGGCGGTGGTGGTGCACACCTTTAATCCCAGCACTTGGTAGGCAGAGGCAGGCGGATTTCTGATTTCGAGGCCAGCCTGGTCTACAGAGTGAGTTCCAGGATAGCCAGAACTATACAGAGAAACCCTGTCTCGAAAAACCAAAAACAAACAAACAAAAAAAATTATTTGATCTAATATTCTGCAACTTTTTAGGGTTTTTTTGTTTTTTGTTTTTTTTTAATCATTTTGTGTGTTCTGCAGACATGTATGTCTCTGTATACCACCTGCATACAGTGTCCCTGAAGGCCAGAAGAGGGCATCGCACTGGATCCCAAGGAACTGCAGTTACAGATCATTGTAGGTATTCTGGAAGATCAGTCGGTACTCTTAATCACTGAACCAATTGCCCCATTTAGCTTGAATATGAACAATCTCGAATGAATATGCTGAATTTTACTTTTAAATATTTGTTTTGACTGATGCCTATGTGTAGGTATCTATGTACATGTGTGTCACTTGTGTGCAGGTGACCTCAATAGACAGAAGAGAGAGTTGGATTCTTGGAGCTGGAGCAACAGTCACTTGTGAGCCTCAAATATGGATCTTGAGAACTAAATGCAGGTTCTCTAGAATAGCAGCAAGTGCTCTTAACCACCAGGAATGTGCTGATTTTTTAAAGGGTTCATGGGGTAGGGGCACTGGAGAGGTAGCCTTGCAGATTAGGGCACTGGCTGCTCTTGCTAAGGATCTGGGATGATTTCCCACACCCACATGGTGGCTCATAACCATTTATAAGTCCAGCTTCAGGAAACTCGTGGGCACCAGGGACCATAGTGCACACATACATGAGAGCAAAACATCCATACACATACAATTTTAAATTTTATAAGGAAAAACTCATAGGGTGTACGTCTGACATACTAAGGAAATAATCAGAAACAGTTTGTATATTATTAAAGTACATCGGACCTCCTGAGCCTTGGGGAGGATGGAAAAACAGTTGCCTTAAGAGTCACAAAGCAGGCTGGGCAGTGGTGGCGCACGCCTTTAATCCCAGCACTTGGGAGGCAAAGGCAGGCTGATTTCTGAGTTTGAGGCCAGCCTGGTCTACAGAGTGAGTTCCAGGACAGCCAGGGATACACAGAGAAACTCTTGTCTCCAAAAAAAATGCCAAAAGAATCACAAAATACACTGGGGAGGCCACCCAACTGTCCATTAAAGAGAGAGTCCCCATTACTGAATGTGGGCCTTGCCTTATCAGCTTTGGATCAAAGATCAGCCCTTGGAGGTATGGCCGGATAGTCATTTTCCAGTTCCTACTCACCTCCCCACCCAGCTGGAAGTCATGAAGTACAATCCTCCTCTGAGCCCTGCATTCTCCCATAACAACAGCCCCAGCACACGGCGGGCTTGATGAAGCACTTGCTCAAAGGACTGCAGAAGACCACACGTGACTGCCAAGGACACTTTTCAAGCAGTGAGAACAAGTGACGTAGCACTGTCGGTCCTAGGTCTGTCACTGCTCTCTGCTCTGAGAAGCTCTAGAAAGCTGAACAAAACCCGGCATATGATAGGCAGTCAGTAACACTACAGCTGGAAAAAAGGATGAGGTCTAGCCCAGACAGAAGGACCCAGAGAGGCCTTACCTGTGTACTCCCCCAGAATCATCCGAGACATGATCACAGTGAAAATGGGAGCTGAGCTCTTCACTGTCTCAGCAAAGGACACTGCCACGTTCTTGAGGCTGACCAGCCCCAAAACCACCGTTGCAAACCTCAAAACAAGAAAAGAGCATAGTGAGAAGGACCTGACTACTTATAAAGACTCTAAGTGCTCAGTCATGAACAGTGGGCACATCTAGTCCCTAACCCAACCAGGAATTTGAGTCCCAGGTAAGTGTGCCACCACTATACTCAAGGATGGCAAACATCTTCCAAACACTACTGAGCTACTTTTTTTTTTTTTAAGATTTATTTATTTATATGTAAGTACACTGTAGCTGTCTTCAGACACCCCAGAAGAGGGTATCAGATCTCATTACGTGAGAGCTACCATGTGGTTGCTGGGATTTGAACTCAGGACCTTTGGAAGAGCAGTTGGCACTCTCTAGCTCATCTTTGTTTTTTGTTTAAGATTTATTTACTTATTTATTTATTTATTTATTTATGTTTATGAGTACACTGAGATGGTTTTGAGCCACCATGTGGTTGCTGGGATTTGAACTCAAGACCTTTGGAAGAACAGTCAGTGCTCTTACCCACTGAGCCATCTCTCCAGCCCCGAGGTGCTTTATTTTTTAATGACAGGGTCTCACTATATAGCTCTAGCTGTCTTGGAACTCACTATTAGACTAGACTGGCATTGGATTCACAGAAAGCCATCTGCCACTGCCTCCCAGGTCCTGAGATTAAAGGCGTGCACCACTACACCCAGATGAATTACTTTTTATGGTCACTTTATAAAAGAATCTGAGAAAGAGCATGGTAGTGCACACCGAGCACTCAGGAGGCAGAGGCAGGCAGATCTCTTGTGAGTCTAAACCTGGTCTAAAAAGTGAGGCCAGGACAGCCAGGACTACTACACAGAAAAACCCTGTTCTGAAAAACCAGCCAACCAATCAACCAACCAACCAAAGAATCTGAGAAGGAATGCACACCGTAGCATTAAAGGCCACAAAACTAAAATCTAACTGATAGATGTCCCACAACTATATAGCCCTACAATTGTATCCTGTACCCTGAACACACACTTAATAGCAATAACCACCAAGGCTTCCAATAAGGTTTCGACACTTAGTAACTAGAAAGGTATTTTATATCTTAAAAAGAAAAATAATTAAGAACATCAACACATTTTTACCTCATGAGGCCCACGAAGAGCATAGTCATGATGAAATTGGGTGGGTAAGAGAGCCGGGTTTTATGTTGATATAAACAGCAAGGAACAAATATTTTAACACATCCAATTAATGTTGTTGACAGCATCTGCACAGCACCTGTAGAGGGAAGCATGAGGCCAAGCTGAGAACAAGTTTCCCACACATGAGCACTGAAGATCACCTTCATTCCAGAAGCATACCTGGGTAAATCCCTTTAGCCCTTTCCCTCCCTCCAGGTGGCCTTTGGTCACTCAGCAGTGGGGCCACTAGGAGTGCACATAGAGCAAGAAGGCATTACCTAACATGCTGGGCTCTCCCTCTAACAGGGACAGGATGTACTTGTTGAGAAACAGTGTACAGAAGCTGAAGAAGAACCACAGCGTGAGGTAGATGAGAGCCCTTGAACTCCACACACCCAGGTCCGACTCAATAACAGTAGTCTCTGTGATGGTGACAGTGAGCAGGCTCTCCTCTGGGCTGCCATCACCTTTGGTAAAGACAATCTTCTCACTCCGGTGACCAAAAAGAGACCCCCAAGTAAGAAGTGTTTTTCCTTTTGGCTCTTCTTCGCAGCCAGGTGCTGTCTCCTCCAGCACTTGGGATTTTGCTGATGATGACATGCTGAGGACACTTTTGAGGAGTGAATCTCAAAGATGGACCACATGGATCAAAGTAACTGCCCAGGCAGAGAGACACAGCTGGAGGAAGAGACAGCAGTCCTGGTCTACATGAATGGTGACTCCAACATGCTGGTCTCCAGCAAAATAAGGAAGCAAAGGCTAAAATGGTAAGAAAAAAAAACCACATTACTAATTTTGAACATCTTATATTCTTTTGTAACCCGTATATGATACCTGAATGTGTCTAAGAGCAGACATATATGTGGAGGCCAGAGAACAATCTTGGGTCCTGCCTTCTACCTTGTTTGCTATCACTTTTATTGTTTGTCACTAAGTGAGCTAGTTAGCCCACAACCTTCCAAGGGTCCCCCTGCCTCTATTTTCTATTTTGCCTTTCAAAGACTCTCCTGTTTTGTTTTTTGTTTTTGTTTTGTTTTCAATCTTGCCAAAGAAGCACTGAGATTATAGTTGCCAAGCCCTGGAGCCTACACTGAGCTCAGGAGATACATCAAGCTGAGGTACATCTTCCTCTTCCCAAGCTGGTCCTTCCATACTGACTCAGCTCAGTTCAGCCCATGCCAGGCTTTGCCCCCAATCTCTAATGACATTGTTTGCATCTTCTTAGCTTGTTCAGGAACCAGGAAACACCCACTGATAGGAGCTGAGTGTTCCTCTTGAACTGCTATCCCTAATTTCTCATGCCTGTTTTCTCCACACACAGAAACCCTCTGAACTTTATCCAAAGCTTCTGTTCCTAACTGGAAAGCTGATACACCACATTGAATATTTAATTTATAAGAAGTTCTTCTTGCCGGCTGTGGTGGCACACACCTTTAATCCCAGCACTTGGGAGGCAGAGGCAGGCAGATTTCTGAGTTCGAGGCCAGCCTGGTCTACAGAGTGAGTTCCAGGACAGCCAGGGCTACAGAGAAACCCTGTCTCGGAAAAAAAAAATTCCATTTCAAACTGGCTTGTTCTCATTTTGTTCTTTCATTCCTTTTTCACATCCTTTATGGTCTCTGATGGTTTATTATCCATAGATCATGGCAACTAGGTCCATTATTTTCTTGGTGTAGTATACATGTGAATGTAGTAGACAGCATGTCAGACTACACCCCTTCATCTCTTATCCTGGTTTGAGGTTTGCCAAGGGCTTAGAACCAATTTTATGCCACTTTCTAGGCAAACACTATGCTAATGGTATCAGTTTAAAGAGTGGCCCAAGGATGCTCAGACCTGTGCTACAATGAACCAAACTGAGGACATTGGCAAGAGCAAAAAGTTAATGGCCAGGTGGTGGCGGCTGTGGCTCACGCCTTTAATCCTAGCACTTAGGAGGCAGAGACAGGCAGATTTCTGAGTTTGAGGTCAGCCTGGTCTACAGAGTGAGTTCCAGGACAGCTGGGGCTATAGAGAGAAACCCTGTCTCAAAAACAAACAAACAAACAAACCTCCTAGGCTCTAGGAATGACCAGACCCTGTGCTGGGATGAAAAGAGAGTTCATGTTCCACTATATCCCTTTCCTGCCCAGGAGAGGAGATTGACTAAAGGTAAAATGGCTGATTTACTATCTAGAAGGCAGCAGACAAAAAGAAAGGGGCCTAATATCCTGAGCAGTGAAGTCAGAGAAGCTCAAAGAAAGTTTCAGATCATGTTTCAAGCCCTTTGATGAATCAAGGGCAGCCAAGCAAGGAGAAGCTGAGAGAAGCCATGTCCCGCCAACACAGTGTGTTCTGTTCACTCCCCTAGTCAGAACTATATAACAGTGCCAACGCAAACAGACTCCATGTATGTTAATTGTTTAGACAAGACCTTTCAAGAGCCAGTATAAGCACCTACAATGGACAGTTCACAACCAACTGTAACTCCAGTTCCAAGGCACCTCAAGCCTCTGGCCTCAGAGAGCACTTGTACTTACAAGCACATACCACATGCAGATACACAGCTGCTGGGAAGGAACAGGAGAGCCAAAGAGCCACCTACTCTCAACATCAGATGTAGAACTTGAAGTTCGCTATGCTAGTTTGTTTTGTTTCAGTGTTTCTCATTGTGCTCCCTTTCCTCCCTTTGGAATGTAATGTATATTCTATGCTACTGTATGTTGAAAGTATATAATTTAATTTTCACCTTACATGGGAGTACAGTTAAGAGATTGCTTTAAGTTGCAAAAGAGATTTTGGACTTTTTTTTTTTCTTTTCAGTTTTTCGAGACAGGGCTTCTCTGTGTAGCCCTGGCTGTCCTGGAACTCAACTTTGTAGACCAGGCTGGCCTTGAACTCAGAAATCTACCTGCCTCTGCCTCCCAAGTGCTGGGATTAAAGGCATTAAAGGCATGCACCACCACCACCCAGCCAGATTTTGGATTTTTAAAAAGTCTTGACTGGGGGCTGGAGAGATGGCTCAGTGGTAACGAGTACTGACTGCTCTTCTGAAGGTCGTGAGTTCAAATCCCAGCAACCACATGGTGGCTTACAACCATCCATAATGAGATCTGATGCTCTCTTCTGGGGTGTCTGAAGACAGCTACAGTGTACTTACATATAATAAATGAATGTTTAAAAAAAAGTCTCAAAAAAAAAAAAAAAAAAAAAGTCTCGACTGAAGAAAGACTATGGGGACTTTTGAAGTTGGCCTGAATGCATTTTGCTTTATGATATGGCTATAAAACCCTTGCGGCAAGGGAAAAGAAGGTGGCATTTTGAATAAAACCAGCCCACAAGCTCTAATATTTGAATGCTTGGTCCCCAGGTGGTAAAACTATTTGGTAAGATTAGGAGGTGTGGCCTTGTTGGAGGAAGTGTGTCACTGGGGATAAATTTGAGGTTTCAAAAGGAAGTGGTGAACGTACAGGCCTTTAATCCCAGAATTGGTAGGCAAAGACAGAGGCAGAGAGGCAGAGAAAGAGAGAGAGAGAGAGAGAGAGAGAGAGAGAGAGAGAGAGAAAGAGAGAGGCAGAGGCAGACAGAGTTTGTGGCCAGCCTGGTCTACAGAGTGAGTTCCAGAACAGGCAACATAACAAAAAAGAATAAAGTTTCAGAAAGGCCAGGCTTGGTCAAGGGCCTATAATCCCAGCTATCCAGGAAGATCACACATTCAAGGTTGGCCTAGGCTACAAAGCAAGTTCAGGACTAGTATAGGCAACTGAGTGATACTTTGTCTCAAAATAAAAAGTAAAAGAAGCTTACAGGTATAGTTTAGTGGTAGAGTACTTATCTAACATACATAAGGCCCTAGGTTGAAATCTCAATACCATTGAAAAGGAAAAATAAATCACGCAGGGCATGATGGCACATGCCTTTAATCCTAGTTCTGGGTGGCAGAGGCAGAGAAATCCTGTCTGGAAAAAACATACAAACAAAAACAAACAAACCACAACAAAAGAAAGGAAGGGGGCCATGGTGGCACACGCCTTTAATCCCGGCATTTGGGAGGCAGAGACAGGCGGATTTCTGAGTTCAAGGCCAGCCTGGTCTACTGAGTGAGTTCCAGGACAGCCAGGGCTACACAGAGAAACCCTGTCTCGAAAAACCAAAAAAAAAAAAAAAAAAGAAGGGGGAGGGGGGGGGGGGGGGGGGGGGGGGGGGGGGGGGGGAGGGGAGAGGGGAGGGGAGAAAGAGAAATTATCAGGCCAAAGAGATAGCTCAACAGGTAAGAATATTGGTTGTTCTTCCAGAAGACTCAGGTTCAATTCCAAAGAACCACACAGCAGCTCACAGACATCTGTAATTCCAGTTCCAGGAGATTCAATACCCTCTTTCTGACCCCTGGAGGTACCAGGCACTCAAGCAGTACACAGACATATGTGCAGGCAAAATACCTATACATAGTAAAAATGATAATAATCATATGATCCTATTAACAGAAGAAACCTATGTCAGGCTGAAGACTGAAACGGCTCTGAACAATGCTAAGCACAAAGTACAGCCCTTGTTTATCTTGCAGAATCAAGGGCCAGGAATTCCAGATCCAGCAGTAAGTAAATATTGTGGAAAATGGAAGTCAAAGTCAGTCCTAAAGACAGTTACCACACACAGGCAGCTCTCTAGTTATACCTAGATCACTATTCCCATGCAGTGCTTTCAATAAACGATTCTCACCTCACCTTGCAAAAGCACAAGACAATTACTAATCCAGTGGGCATTGGGATAGAACAAGCATCACTAAGATGGAGGTTTAAAGTTAGTTATGGGCTCCTGGTTCATTGCAAGAATGGTAGAATTAGAGGATCATTCGGAGCTGGTGTTCTAAGTGGTTAAGAGCACTTGCTGAACTTCCAGAGGACCCAGGTTTGATTCTCAGTACTCACTGTGGTATACAACCATCTGTAACTCCAGTGCTAGGGGATCCAATGGCCTCCTATCTCAGAAGACACCAGGCATGCACATGGTGCAGAGACATACACATGAGGGAGGCCATCATGCATATACATAAAATAATAAAACTACAGATTATTTGTTAGCTATCATAATACCATGTGGACAAGCTCTTGAAGAGGTAGCAAAGACCTATGGGAGCAGAGTTTGGCTCTATAGATGAACCAAGAGCTACACAGCTCTAACATTGGTAGACTCACCCAGTCCTGGTCCAGTTCTCAGACCACAATTCACTTCAATTACAAAGATAAGAAGGTCTTAGCCTGCAAGAAGCTGATGACCAGCAGCAGCAACAAGCTGCTTGCATTTAAGAACTTGTAGGTGATTTGACCTACACTGGCATGGTTGCTAGTTACAGCTGCTGAACCTGAACTTGTGGTGTGTAGAACAGCCACTCTACTGTAAAGGTCTTAAGTCACCGTGTCCCTCTCAAATCATAAACTTCATCCATAAGAATAGATGAAACTAAGTCATAACTTCCTTCCCACTGGCTTATTAATACCCACTTGATGGCCTGGCATTGGTGGCATACACCTTTAATCCCAGTACTTGAGAGGCAGAGGCAGAGGCAGGAGGAGCTCTGAACTGGAGGAAAGCCTAGTCTATCGAGCAAGTTCCAGGACAGCCAGGGTTACACAAAGAAATCTTGTCTCAAAACAACAAAAAATGACTTCCTTGCTGGCAGGGTTTGCTTCATGCGTTTCTTCTGTGGGCTTTGTCATAAATGTGAATACAGAGCTGAAAGAAAAACAAGCCACACTCTGCCCTAGACCCAGCTACAAAAACCAACAGCGGCTCATCTCACCCAAATGTTGGTGAAATCCCCACTCCCCTTTTTTGAGACAGGATCTTAAAGAGTAGCTCAGGCTGGCCTTGAATGTGTCAGTTCTCCCATATCAGCCTCGGGAATGGGGGAATCACAGGTACACACCACAATATCTGGCTCATTGTCATTTTTAATCCCATTTAGCATTATATATTTTTTTCTTTCTTTTTTTTGGTTTGTTGAGACAGGGTTTCTCTGTATAGCCCTGGCTGTCCTGGAACTCACTCTGTAGACCAGGCTGGCCTTGAACTCAGAAATCCGCCTGCCTCTGCCTCCCAAGTGCTGGGATTAAAGGTGTGAGCCACCACCGCCCGGCTAGCATTATATTTTTTCATATTCTAGTTCCATGGACCCCAGGTTAAGAATGTCTGGGCTGCTTGCTGGGGGGGGCGAGGCACGGGGACCAGCCCTTGTTCCAGATGGTGACGAGGGAATATCTGAGCTGGTGCTCAGGGATTAAAGAGACTTTTTGACAATCTACATCCATGTATGTGCCATGACATAGATGTGTCATACATAAATTTTTAGTGGAGGATGTAGCCCACTGGTAGAGGGCCAACCTAGCGTCAAAGCCCTAGATTCAATCCCCAATAGAAAATGGAGGAACAGGAAAGAGGAGAATAGAGGTAGATATAAGGAAATGTCTGTTCTGAAACAGAGGACTGAGGTACTCAACTACCTGGCTAAGACATCTCGATTGGTCAGTGGTTATTTAGTGAAAATAATATATCAAGTCTCCAAATACCATGCATGTCTAAAAGTTTACCTAAGGGAAATAATAATCCAGAAAAGGGCCTGCATGGACTCACAATCTGTCCACCCCATCCTTCTTCTAACACTGACACTTCACTCAGTAGTGAAGAATTTGTACTGGAGAAGTCACTCCTGACTAAAGTAACACAGGGCACTCTGTGGCTTTATGATAGTGTTTATCACTGTTGAAGAAAAGATACTTTCAGGACCACTGGTGTGGTATGCTTAGATTTAAGACATAAATAGTTGGGAGCATCCACATTACCAGCCACAGAATCTCCGTGTTGTGGACAGGTCCTTCGTGTTGATCTCTGTCTCTCCTTTCTGCACTGCAGAAGAATCACTTTAATGTAAAAGCCTTCCTATCTCTTCACTTAATGGGCCTTCTTTTGCTATTTAAAATTCTCTCATTGTGCTTTCAAATGTGCTCTGCAACCAGGGATACTTGTAGTACCGTCCCATAATTGCAGTACTGAGAGGCTGAGGGAGGAGGATCACAAGTTTAAGGCCAGACTGCACTACCCTGTAAAGATCCTGTCTTAAAAGAAAAAAAAGGAGGGCCGTGGTGGCGCACGCCTTTAATTCCAGCACTTGGGAGGCAGAGGCAAGCGGATTTCTGAGTTCGAGGCCACCATGGTCTACAGAGTGAGTTCCAGGACAGCCAGGGCTATACAGAGAAACCCTGTCTCAAAAAAAAAAAAAAACAAAAAAAAAAAAAAAAAAACAAAACCGAGACGGGAAAAAAAAAAAGAAAAAGCACAAAAAAATATTTTCCAGTTTATTTTTAATAGATACATTCATCCCATGAGCAGGCGACTAAACAAACACTGAACAAGGAACCCACCTCTAGATTGCAGTTTTGTTTTGTTTTTTTTTAATGTTAGTCTATTGCATTTCAAAGATTCAAAATATCAATGCTGCATCGAATCTGTTTTATGCCTGAAAAGTACCGGTTAAAGAAAAACAGCCGGCTGGCTAAAATAAAGCTGAGGCTCGGGACCTGGCTGAGTCGCCCATTCCACGGCACAAAATAACTCGTTTCGGGAGGCAAAATCAGTACACGCCGACAGATGACAGGGTGCCTGCACTTGTCAATGGGTATCGCCTCCTTCCCGGTGCAGTCACAGCCCGCCCGCGATCCCGTCGATGCCCATCACTGTCTCCACCCTACCTGTGCGTCCAGCCCAGCGAAGCCCGCCACCTGGGCGCCCGGTGCCAACGGCCCCTAAATTGACCTGGGCTGACTCTAGGACGGGGTGCGCCCGGTCCCCGATGGGTTCAGTTCTGAGGCTGCCACTGGAGTTTATGCAGAGCCTCAGCCCACGCCCACGGAAGATACAGCCAGCTTCCCCACGCCGCCAACTCGGGCCGAGCAGCTTCACCCAGAGGGGTTCAGAGCCAAGGGCAAGAGCCCCGAGCCCTCTCGCAGCCCTCTAGAAGAGATCCTAGGGGTTTCAGATTTCGGACACACACTGGTGGGCGGGGAGGCAGCCGGACGTGACGCACAGGAAGCCGTGGTGGACTACGCACGGCTACCCGGGAGGATAAGAACACCCCCTGCACAATGGCACCTTCCAGAACGATCCACCGCGGCCCTCCATGGGGAACCGGGACCTCCTAACGGCGCATTCGCACCTTCCGTAACGGTCCACCACAAACCACGGGGCGGGCGACGATGCGAAGCCACACCACCGCCTTGTGGCCTCCTGTTAGCACCTTCCGGAACGTCCCACCACTCTGGGGTCTGTGATGCTGGACGAATGCATAAGTGTCGCTCCTCTCGCCTGTGGTACATCCCGGAACATTCCACAGAGACCAAGGTGGAAAAGCCAATCCTCTGAGGCCGTGAAGGTACCGACCTCTAAGTCAAAACCAGGGTTTTGACTTTAAGCCTAAAATCTGACTAGAAAGTCGGAGGACGAGAAGCGCTCAGTGGCGAACTTGCAAATAACCCCCGTACGCTCTGACACTTGGATGTTGCCGAGATGGGGGGCGGGACCAGCACCATTGCGACGGGGCGCTCATTGGTCGAGCCTCAGAGGCTCCGCCTCAGGCAGGACGCTTGCTCTGTTGCCTGAGCTCCCCAAGTAGCTGCTGCCTGTGGGCAGTTGCCGGTCCTTTTTAACTCTGAAGTTTATTTTGTGCGGAGGTTTGAGTTGTGCCTTGCCTCAGCTGGTGATTCTCCAGCAAAGCTCTACTTTTGGTGAAACCTTCGTTTTTTGGTTTTTTTTTTTTTTTGGTTGTTTGAAAACTAGTAAGGTTTCTCTTTCAGATCTCGCGCAGAGTGAGTTAAAGTTGGAGCTTCTTAAACCTTTTCTACTAGAAAACCGTTCCCATATGCAAATACAACGTTTGCTGAAAACCAACTTTAAGTCTATCTTAAATCAATTCTTTGTCGTGCAGCCAAGACCAGTCTGGTTCATTTAGTGAGTTCCTGGACAACCGGGTCTTATACGTAGAGAGACCCTGTCTCAACAAACAAAAAACAATTCTTTAGTACACAATGCAATTTTACCACTTAAAAGCAAAGGCAAACTGGCGTATGGATGAGAAGATGTCCTTTTAAAATTTTCCCACACATCATTAAATCTTGACTAAATATCTGATGCCACCGGATGTAGAGTATCTTCAGCATTTTTCAAAGTTGATGTTTTGATTTCATCAAAACCAAAATATGTTTGATTTTGTTGAAGTATGTTTAGAACCATATCAGTTGAAAATTCTGTCCTAATCACAAGCCAAATTTTAACAATTTTTAAAAATGAAATGTAGTAAACTTGGTTCAACTCAGAGAACACAGATTGACAATAGATCATTGCAATGACATGAGGTTTATTGTTCCATGTTTGTGGGGTTGCCCACCCTGGGGGAGCGGGCAACCTCAAACTCAGAAAGCGTACATCTTTTATACTTTACAGAGGGCAGATTTCTGCAACAGGGCTAGCTGACTTACTTTGGTTCGTGGAACACAGGACAAAGGATCTCATCTGGCATTAGTGGGCTTGCTCAGGGAGCTGCTCTTGGCTTAATCAGCCAACTTCCCTATCCAGCTCTGCACCTGGCCTTGAAAAGTCCCTGGGAAGGGGCTGAGTAGGTGGTAGGGGGATTGTCATCAGCAAGGTCAGGGTGACAGTTTGTGGTCTTTTTTGAAATTCACCACAGAAGGAGTTGGAGGGTTCTTCCGAGAGTTGCTAATCTTGTTTTTGTGGACCCTAACGTCATTGCAACCACCAGTTATTTTTGTGTTGGCCTTACTTAACTTAGTCAGAATGCCCTGGTCATTCTTTCTCAACATTCTGACCACCAGAACTTTGTTTTTACTACATGTCCTTGGCTATCTCTGGAACACAACGTCTCAGTGTCTGAAGCTGCTGCTTACAGGAGCTAAAATATGGCTCTCTTATTTTACTGTGAAGTTTTATTTCTACATCTCTAGAACTCTGTTTTTCACTTTATTATTTCAGAAACTCAACTCACAAACTTAAGCAAGAATTTTTTTGTTGTTGGGTTTTGTTTGTTTCTTTGTTTTGAGATAGTGTCTCACTCTGTACCCCTGGCTGGCCTGGAACTCACTGTGTGTATCAGGCTAGTCTTGAACTCACAGAAATACACATCTCTACCCCCCACATTCTGGGATTATGCACACCTAACTAAGCATTTTTTTTAATTGAGTTGTTTTATTTGGTTGTTGTTTTGATTTTTTTGTTTTGTTTTGTTTTGAGACAGAGCTGGTGTATCCCTGGCTAGCTTTGAATTTGATGTACTGCCAGGACTGACCTTGGCCTTGTCCTTACCCCACAAGTTCTGGAATTATAAGCATGTGCTACTATACCTCATTCAACTAGTAATTTTTTTTTTTTTTTTGGTTTTTTGAGACAAGGTTTCTCTGTATAGCCCTGGCTGTCCTGGAACTTACTCTGTAGACCAGGCTGGCCTCGAACTTAGAAATCCTCCTGCCTCTGCCTCCCAAGTGCCGGGATCAAAGGCGTACGCCACCACTGCCTGGCAATACTACTCTCTCAGTAAACCTTCTTCAAAGTGAATGTCCCTCCCTTCTACTTCCTGTGTGTCTCTTCCTGTATGCCAGATTTTAAAGAGTTTTTTACCTTTTAATTTTATTTTTTTACTTATTTACTTTACATCCTGAAAACTTTAGAGTCTTAATCATACCTAATATGCTTGCAAATCTTGACTGTGGAAATTTTATACAATAGTCTTACAAATCTTGAGATGAGATTTATATCTTAGCAAAAATTGTGAGCCATAAAATGCAGTTGCTGGGAATTGAACACAGGACCTCTGAAAGAGCAACCAGTGTTCTTAACTGCTGAGACATCTTTCTAGCACCCCAGAGCCTGCTTTTAATTGTTATTGGACAGCACAAAACAACAGCCTAATGCCACTCCTACCTAAAGACATCCGAATCCCTGTAAAACTGAGTCCATTAAGCTGAGAACAAAGAAAGCCTGTAGAAAGGAAATTTCTGAGTCCTGACTGTAGACAGATGATGCTGCAGGAGGGAACTGAGAGACATACCAGTCAGCCAAGAGCTTGTCCAGGGAGGGGGTGGGTGGTTCATGCTTCAGCTTGCCTACTCCTTTGCTTTCTCTTCCTATGGCTAGGTCAAGCTCTGGGCTCCCACTTGTAACAAACATACAGATCCATCAATGGTGACTTACAGGACAGAACATTTATAGCATTTGTGTGTGTGCTGGGGAGATAAAAGAAACAGGGCTTGGAGCTGAGAAAAGAGAAATAGGGAATACCTTTCCATTTTCCTGATGGCTCACAGTATTTGTAAGGTGCTGAATAGAAGGTTCTAGGGTGCCCTTCGGTGGCCCTTTGGATTGATTAGATATGGAGGGCCCTTCTGACTGGGAGTCAGGTGGAGAGGCTAGAGCTTTTCTAAAAGGTATCCCAAGGAGGAATGTGGGGTTGGAAGACACTGCTCCCATGAATGAGAGAGGGAGGAAAAATGTCACTGTAGTCCAGGGCATCCCTAGGACTCAGGGAGGACCAGAGGAAGACCCAAGCCATTTCTGGATCACTGCACTCATTGGGGTTTAAGGGGATTGGCCTGTCTAAGCTGGAATAGAGACTTGGTACCAGGGCTTGGAAGCCGGAAGGTAAGGTCAAAAACTGAGCTTGAGGAGTATCCTCATCCACAGGAAAGTATTGGAGTCACAGAAGCCAAGAGATCCCACAGGAGCTGTGAGAATATGGGCTGCTCTGAAGGGAAGGTGAGTGAAGCAGGCAAGAAGGGACATGATAGCCCAGTCGAGACTAAGAAAACCTTGTAGGGCCAAGGGTGGGAGATGGGGTCAGGTGAAGGGCTTAGAGTTAGACTTCTGACCTGAATCAGAGGCAGCCCTCGAGGAGGGTGATAGGATTGTGGGTGATGGGATTGGCTTGGATCTGTCCCTCAGTTGTGTTCAGTATTGAGCACAACCTAACACTTCAATGTTCTTCTTTACTCTGTTATCGTTATCAAGCTATGTCAGGAAATCACACAGACATTTTTGTGTCTCAGAATTTTAGTAGTAATAAATTAAAAAGGTGTATCAATCTTGTTGCCTTTAATTTTCCAACTAATCCAGATTTTACCTGGTAGATATCTACCATTGGCAACCACAATTTACTTTTTTAGTTGTTTTGGTAAATGGTTTTTTTATAACCCAGAATTGTTCTTGAAGTTCTATATAGCTGAAGGTGGCTTTGAACTCCTGATCATCCTGTCTCTAATCTCCCAAGTGCTAGGATTGCAAGTGTATGCCACATCCAGCCATTAATATCTGTAACCATTTAGGTTTTCTTCTTCTTCTTCTTCTTCTTTTTTTTTTTTTTTTTTTTTTTTTTTTTTTGAGACAAGGTTTCTCTGAATAGCTCTGGCTGTCCTGGAACTCACTCTGTAGACCAGGCTGGCTTCGAACTCAGAAATCCTCCTGCCTCTGCCTCCCAAGTACTGGGATTAAAGGCATGTGCCACCACATGGCTGGCTACTTCTCCTCAGTTTCATAAGTTCGACTTCTTCTGAATCCAGATGGTGAACCTTTCACATGCTTAACTGCCTAACTCTCTCCCAGAGTTCCTGTCTCTTCTCGGAATACCCAAGTTCTACTTCCTGTCTTTGCTATAGGACATCAGCTTTTTATTTTATCTAATCTTAGTGTGCCTTAGGTAGGCAAGGAAGGACAGAGACTCATCTTCACGCAGTGCATATAAACATTGTCCCTATATTATTCCAATCTTAATTACTAACATTAACTCACAGATCACAAATTACTTCTTGCAAAATGATAGGTAGGTTATAGAAAAGCTAATAAAGGGCTAAGGAGGGGACCTTTATTAAAGCCAGAGGCAGAGAAATCATACAGATGCACTTACTGAAGGGGTTAGCTTTTATTGAAGCCAGTCACCTTACAGAGGGCCAAGCTTACTAGGTCTTGATGAGTGAAAATTCTAGTGGACAGCTTTCTTTTTTTTTAAAGAGATTTATTTATTTATTATATATAAGAACACTGTAGCTGTCTTCAAACACTCCAGAAGAGGGCATCAGATCACATTAGAGATGGTTGTGAGCCACCATGTGGTTGCTGGGATTTGAACTCAGGACCTTCAGAAGAGCAGTCAGTGCTCTTAACCAGTGAGCCATCTCTCCAGCCCTAAAGTCGTGTAGTTTTTTTTTTTTTTGGGCTTTTTGAGACAGGGTTTCTCTGTGTAGCCTTGGCTGTCCTGGAACTCACTCTGTAGACCAGGCTGGCCTCGAACTCAGAAATCAGCCTGCCTCTGCCTCCCAAGTGCTGGGATTAAAGGCGTGCACCACCACCGCCCGGCATACTTTCAAGAAAGTAAACTGCTGAACTGAAGCCGTAGGAATGAATAGGAATTTCCTGCACTGGAGGTCTGACAATGGGTCAGGGACACCATCATATCCCAGTATTTGGGGCCCCTTCTTATCATGTGATCCATTTGGTCTGAGCCCCTGTGGTTTGTGCTAGACAGGTGGCATTACTTATGCACACAAACAAAATGCAAGGTCATTCTGCTTCAGCCTTTGTACTCAGAACATAGTCACTCAGCGCAAAGCAAGGCTTGAAAGCCACTATTTTATACAAAGTAACAGAGCAGAACATGACGATCTCCACATCAATCCAGTTTGTTCCTTACTGGGGATCTCAAGGCACAGTGTGGTAGTGTAGGCAAGGGCAGGCAGGTCACAGGATCCAGCTGGCCTGTTTTCTTCAGTTTGCATGTTTGTCCATTCCTGAGCTTTTGAGTGTAGAGTGGGTGGAGACCTGATCCAGCAGGGTCTTCCTAAATGTCCCTGCTTAGGCTTGGGGACTCTTGAGTGGCAGGTTTAATTTACATGGCCTGAAGTGGCTTCTCACTCTCCTTGGGTCCTGTGAACAATGAGCATTCCATTGTGAATGACGATGTGATCCTTCCTCTTCTCATAAAGCCACCAGAAGGGACAGCTTTCTGCCTTTATTGAAGCCACCACCCTGTGATGCAGGTCCTGTCTAAAACTGAATCTCTAGCTCCACCAGAAATATGAAAGCAGCTTTGACCAACTCCTATGACTTAACTTCATAAACAGATGGGTTAAACTGAAGCTGGGGTTGCTAAGTAAGTAAGTTGCTAAGTGGTTGTCCAGTGAAAGTTATATACTTCATCACTTGACTAGATGTGCCCTCTTGGGCCCTTGCCTGTCTTGGAAGGTCTGCAGCTTTTCCACATATGTGTGTGTATCTCTGTTATGGCTGGTGTTCCACAGTCTAGCAACAGTATAAAGAAAAGCCATTTGTTATGGCTCATGCTTCTGGCTCAAGGTCAAGGGGCCAAATTTGGCATGAACAAAATTCTGAAGCACCTTATGGTGAGAGACAGGGGGTGGTGTGTGTGTGTGTGTGTGTGTGTGTGTGTGTGTGTGTGTGTGTGATTTATGTGAGATGGGGATGGGACTGTGTGTGTGTTTATATGGTGTGTGTGTGTGTGTGTGTGTGTGTGTGTGTGTGTGATCCTTCCTCTTCTCATAAAGCCACTAGAACCCAACCATGGGAACCACACCTGACAGTTTCACATTTTTACATAATCCTCAGCCACTCCCAAAGGTTCTACTGGATTTTTGTTGTTGTTGTTTGAGTCTCTGTATATAGTCCTGGCCTTCTTGGAGCTCCCTATATAGATCAGACTGATTTCAGACCCACAGAGTATTAGGATTTAAGATATGTGCCACTATGGCTAGGTTCTTCTGTTAGAATTAAGATGTTTTTACTCTCCTCACAATGGAATTAAATGTCAACCACAGAACCTTTGAAACCAATTCAACAACATCCACACACATATAATCTCCACATGTTCTTGTTCCTTTTCTATTAATTTATATATGTGACTACACTGTCTCAGTCAAATCTCATTACAGATGATGGTGAGCTACCATGCGGGTGCTGGGAATTGAAATCAGGACCTCTGGAAGAACAGTCAGTGCTCTTAACCACTGAGCCATCTCTCTAGCCTCTTCTGTCTCTCCACATTTTTATCTCTTTGTCTTCACCTCTCTCTCTCTCTCTCTCTCTCTCTCTCTCTCTCTCTCTCTCTCTCTTTCATAAGAAGGAACCAAACTGAAGGCATTTTGAATAAAACTTCCATTTTGAAGAGAGGTCAAATAAAGTTTAAATTCCCAAGAGCTCTGTGGGTAACTGACATTCTGCTTGGCAGAAAGAGACATATATGTGTGTGGATAACTGGCATCCTGGTTGACACGTTGAGACATGAAAGCTAGGCAAATTGCTCCACCACAGTTGAATAACCCAACCAATGGGAACAGGATACAAAGGGGCTGGAGAGATGGCTCAGTGATTAAGAGCAGTCACTGCTCTTCCAGAGGTCCTGAGTTCAATTCCCAGCAACCACACAGTGGTTCGAAATCATCTGTAATAGAATCCGATGTCCTCTTCTGGTGTGTCTAAACAAATAAATCTTGAAAAACAAATTCTGGCTCAGAATAGCAGTTCAGCTCTGGAGTCTGTTCTGCAGTCCCAATTGATCAATGGCAGCCTGAGTACAATGAATTTTTGTTATCTGCTTAAATACTTAAAAATGAATGTTCAATGACCTATCAGCTCCCAAGGCTATTCTGCTGTCCCTGACTGGACAGTTTTTGCTGCCTAATTCAAATAAAGATCTTGCTTTGCTGGACTCTCCTGACTGCTTAGGTTGTTTTGAATTTTAGGATTCTACTCCCCCCGCCCCGCCCTGTGTGTTTATGTCCCTTTCTTTTGTTTGTTTGTTTGTTTGTTTTTTCAAGACAGGGTTTCTCTGCCACTGCCCGGCATGTCTCTTTTTTTTGTAATCTTACTGTGTATCTCTCTGTGATTCTTCCCATGTCTCTTTGTGTCTCCATTGTCTCTGTATATCTGTATTTCTCTGAGTTTTCCATATATCCTTGTGTGTCTTTGTCTCACTCTATCTTCATAAGTTTTTTATTGTTCTTGTTTTGTTTTTTTGAGACTGTATTTCTCTGTGTAACTGACAAGAGCCATGTAGAAAAGGCTATGGCAAGCAACTGAGTTTTCTGGTGTTCGCCCACTGCTTTGCATGGCTGTAATGAGTGTGCTCTGAGAGGTATGGACCCCAGAGACTTCATCCCAGGATTGCTTCTCCCTGCTGATATGCCCTTCCTACCACTATTACATAGCCTAATGATTCCTGGGCATCAGCCCACTCCATTGGCCAAATTTCCTGCAGATCAATATGAAAATGTGCTTTCATGTAATAATGCTTGTTAGATAAACTAATTATTTAATAATTCCTGATAATGATTTTAAAGAATTCCTGAGTTGATTCAAGTAATTTTAAGCCCCCTGTAGAATAAAAAGCTGCAAGTAGGGGCTGGCAAGATGGCTCACTGGTTAAGAGCACTGACTGCTCTTCCAAAGGTCCTGAGTTCAATTCCCAGCAACCACATGGTGGCTCACAGCCATCTCAATGTGATCTGATGCCCTCTTCTGGTGTGTCTGAAGACAGCTACAGTGTACTCATATACATAAAATAAATAAATCTTTGTTAAAAAAAAAAAAAAGCTGCAAGTAGAGTTCTGCGTCATAAGTACATAAATTACACTAGAAGAAAATTATGGCCGGGCGGTGGTGGCGCACGCCTTTAATCCCAGCACTTGGGAGGCAGAGGCAGGCGGATTTCTGAGTTTGAGGCCAGCCTGGTCTACACAGTGAGTTCTAGGACAGCCAGGGCTACACAGAGAAACCCTGTCTCAAAAAAACAAAAACAAAACAAAACAAAACAAAACAAAAAAGAAACATTCATTCTAAGTCGGATCCAAGGACAAGGCCACAGGTGTCCGGAAGGATAAAGCAAGGCCGTGTGGAACTATTGTTTTGAACATATAATAAGCTTATAGAAAGATACATTACTTTGAACTTACAATCTACATTCTGCTGTAACTCCCTTTATGTAACATTTTATCTGTGAGGTAATTTTATAAAAAAAACTTTTGTCTAAGAAGCTAAGAAAAAACTGAGAGAAACAAAGTGTGGGGCTGGTGAAATGGCTCAGCGGTTAAGAGCACTGACTGCTTGCTCTTCCAAAGGTCCTGAGTTCAAATCCCAGCAACCACATGGTGGCTCACAACCACCCATCTGAAGAAGTACAGTGTACTTACATATAATAAATAAATAACTCTTTAAAAAAAAAAAAAGAATAAAGTGTGGCTGTTGGGGCTCTGCTCCAACCACTAAATGTGTATATATGTGTGTATGTATGTATGTATATATATATCTGTCTGTGTAATATGTATATATATCTGCTGACTATATGCATGTATATATGTATATAAGTCTGTCTATATGTACAAATATATGTTGGTATATGTGTATATATATAAGTATGCATGTACATATGTGAAATGAATGAAACTGGTATGTTCCAGCCTGGCAGAATGTGTGTGTGTGCGTGCACGCATGCGCACACACATGACTTTTTCTCTATCTTTTTCTTTTTCTTTTTTTGGTTTTTCGAGACAGGGTTTCTCTGTATAGCCCTCGGTGTCTTGGAACTCACTCTGTAGACCAGGCTGGCCTCGAACTCAGAGATCCACCTGCCTCTGCCTCCCAAGTGCTCGGATTAAAGGCGTGCGCCACCACCACCTTTTTCTTTCTCACTGGCTCATGAAGAGTTAAGCCCCAAGCTCTAGTGATTGGCCCCTGAGTTAAAGAGTAAAGAGCCCAAGTAGTTAAGTTTCTCTTACTAATCCCCTTTTGCTATCAGCAGGAGTCAGCTGCCAGAAGTCATCAGCTTCAGTGCCCACCTCAGTATCTGAGTGTTAAGGCAGACCTGGCTGTCTTGGAATTCACTTTGTAGATAGACTAGGATGGCTTCCAACTCACATAGTTTGGGCTGCCTCTGGCACTCTCCCCACCCCTCTCTGTACCTGGAACTAAAGGCATATGCCACCGCGCCCTGTCATCTTCATAAGTGTGTCTTTGTGCCTGTGTAGACGTCTGCTTTCCTGCCCATGCCTCTCAAGTGATGACATTAAAGGCTTGCACTACACCTGGCTTTTGTTGTTTTAGACAGTCTCTCTTATTTTCTGTGTTTATAGACTCTCTTCACTTTGGGTCTTTCTGGGACAGAATGTAATGGAAGGGGCTGCTGCTGGTGATGAAGGGGCTTAAGGACCTGGTAGGAACAGATCCAACATAGGGTCTGGCCAGGCAGTGGTGTACAGTCTGCCTGGAATTTCACTGAGTACTCCTTAATTAAGACACCATGCTTAGACCTCCAGCAATGTCTAAAAGGGCTGGTGTGATCCCTCTCTCAATTCTCCCTCTCCTGTTCTATCTTTGCTTCTTGAAGGCAAGAAGGTCAAGGTTCTAATGTCAACAGCCTTTGCCAGGAATGTGGATGGCCTTGGGAGCAGGTCTCTAACACTCCTAATGAACCATCCTCTCTGGCTTAGAGCCTTTGGGGCAGTGCTGGGTCTAACTCCTAGGCCACTGAAAGGATACAGGCTCTGAACAAGGAGGCAGTTATAAGTCCTGGGAAGTAGTGGAGCTTCACTTACAATGAGCAGCTTTTGGCCTAGGAATGCTGGCACCTGGGCAGGAGAGATGCTTCCCTTCTCAAGGTGAAGCCCCAGGTACTGGGTATGATCTAGCCAACAATAGCCATTCTTGCTATGTCAATGGCTTCCTGAATCCTTCTGACTAAATCTGTGATTAGCAGTCTCAGGAAGAGTGCTCATGACAGTGAGGTAAAAGGTATAAACAGAGCAGGTAATGACCGCCTGGGTTTATAAGGGCCACTGGCTGGCTTTGTCCAGCCCAGAGCTGTTTGACCTAGACAGGGTCAGGGATGCATAAAGCAAACACCACAGTGGTCATATTGTTTCCTCTAGTTTGTGTACATTTGTAGCACTCAGCAGGCTCTTGATACACAGGCAGGAGGCTGATGTGTCAGTGCCTACACCATCAGGTTTCTAGGGGCTGCAAGAGATTTGCCTGACTTATAGCTACGTCTTGACCTGGACCAGGTAGTTAAATGGATGGTAAGTGAGGGACAGATGGCTTCCCTTACCCTCTTGCAGCAGTGGGACTCTGGAACTTGCACTTTGGTCTCAGGCTCGTCCTGATGACAGTACAGACTGACTTGAAGACACGCATCTGAGGGGCTGCCAGGCCACAGTCTTTGACCTTGGTAGTCACAGGTCTATCCAAGCTTTGGGCACCACATGTGACCTCTTTGCAGAGGTGATTGTGCCCCTGAGTCTTAAGATACCATGCTATGTTGCTTTAGAGTAGGCCAGGTGCCCACCACAGGGCTATGGTGCTCTCAATTAGGGTAAGGGTATCTCTTGTGGATAGGGTGACCTCTGGAGATGCCCTTGAGTTGAGCCAGAAGAAAGCTGCTACTTAATTCAATTTTTTTAAAACAAGTTTATTTATTGAAAGAATCTGAAAATAGTAATAAGGCCTTCATTAACAATTAACAAAATTTTAAGATATTAACAATATGAAACATTAAGAATTTACGTGAAAACTCCATGGGTTCTGGATCAGTCTGGTGGCAGCTGTTTCTACATTTGTCAACACTTGCTTTTTAGATGCATGACATACACTTCAGACCCTGCTCTCCTCTGGGTCATAGCAGAGGCCTGCTGTGCTCAGTCACAGATGAACAGCACACACCATGGGGACGAGCCACCGTGGCTTAACAGCATGGAAGCCAGACCATTTTGGGCTCCACGGTGCTCAGTAGGTCTAACAGGTAGAAGAAAGCTCAGTGTGGCCCATTCCACAGCAGCCGTTCCACAGCAGCCGACAAACCTTTCCTAGAAGCATGAGACAAAAGCCTGACTTCACCTTGAAAGCCAGTCAAAGAATGGGCAGTCCTTCCTTCCTACTCCTGCCATAAGAGGTGAGGACAAAACTGAAAGCAAAAGTGGTGCCGTGGCTGACCACTGACTCTACAAAGGCTCCAGGGCCTGTGTGACACTTAGGTGCTAATGTTAGTTGCATTGCACACAGGCTCCTGGCTGCTGCTCAGATCGAATCAAACCTCAGATTCTTATGGAAGGAGAGCAGGCCCACAAGCCTAATGTCAATAGTGAGCTGGTCTCAAAACCCTTGTGGCCACTGTGTAGGGAGTGGAAGCACAGAGCCCTGTCCTGGACACAATGTAAACACTGGACAACAGGCAGTCCCTCTAAATCTTCACAAAGTGTGTACAAGAAAATATGTACATAATCACTTCAGAAAGGTTAAAATAACCTCTAAAACGTGTACACAGGCTTTAAACTGTCCCCAGGAGCTGGGGCCCTGTGTGAGGAATGTGAGGTTGCCGGATGGCTGTGCCAAGTGTTACCTCTGTCTGCTCTGGAAGGAGTCAGAGGTCTTGGGGCCAGACTCAGGTACCTAGCCATCTCCAGAATGCAAAAAGCAAGCTTGCCTTGCCAACCCATAGCAAAGGTTGCCAGGGGGAAAGGTATAGGCCCTGGGGAAAAGGACTGCAGCTAAAAGAAGACTTCTGGCTGAGACATTTATTTCAATATCAAAAGGAAGATCAATTCATTCTGACCCCCCTCAGAATTTCAACAGACTGATTTATGGGAATTCCTGACCTGGGAATCTCAGGGGGATGCGGGGACCCATGGGAGAGATGTAGGACACCCAGCCCAGCTCTCATTTTGCTTTTTTAGAAATGAAAAAGAGGCTTAAAAACATTAAAAAGATGATCTGTCTGCAAAAGGCAGACTCAAGCTCTCCCAGCAAGGCAGGCAGGACATAGATGCCTGGACAGCCATGTGGTTTGTCAAGGCCAGGTCAGCCAGAAGGCCAGCAGGAGAGTAAGAGAAGGAAGGCCCCCAAGAGCTTGAGGGTCTGATCAGGTTGAAAGCTGGGAAATGTAGTCTAGCTGTCCTCCTCATCCTGGTCCTCCTCATCTTCTGGAAAGTGAGCTTGCTTCTTTCGAACGTTCCAGTGCAGACACTGGGCAAGGCTCTCGAACCAGTCACTCACAGGGTCACACACACAAATAGAGGGCAGTGGGTAGCAGGAGGTGGTGATGCTGATGCTTTGAAGGGAAAGAGAAATATGTTTAGGGGAGCCAAGTGCCTTTCCAAGTAACAAAATGCTCTCCCTATGCCAAAGCTCTCTCCCAGGGCCTCACTTTGTCTAAATGCAAGCAGCTACTTTGGATCCTTAAAAGGGGTACATAGACACAGGCTTGTCCCTGTTATTCCTGCACTGATGGCCTGACTCCAGGTCTCTGACTCTAAGGGATCTAGGCAACTTCTCCCAGAGGTGAGGCAGGGTGGGGATTGGTGGAAAACTAGGCAAAGATATAAACAGGTCCATCCTAGGTCTTGTGGTAGACCACACTCAGCTGGGTAACAGCACACCCACACATCCAGGAAGATGCAGGGGCTAGCTTGAATAGGTGCAGCTGGCTTTTCGGGGCTGTGTAGTGGTGGGCTCATGGCCACAGACCTTTCACCTTTAGGTACTGCAGGTCACAGGCAGCACCACAGCCTTGCTGGAAGTGACACACCCTACATCTAGGCTGAGACCAGGCCTGTCTTTGTGTGTATAACAAGAACCAAGGAACAGGGCCTTGCTGCAAACCTACTGCATCTGTACATGACCATGCTTTTGTAACAGGTTACCCCACTAGTGACTAACCCCACCTGATGGAAGACATGGACTCAGCCCATGCCCTGCCTCGAAGTTCCAAACCTGTCTCCATGGCGGATTTCCTGTCTCTTCCGTCCATCAAAAGACAC
This sequence comes from Montemys delectorum, assembly GCA_019843815.1. NCBI lineage: Eukaryota > Metazoa > Chordata > Mammalia > Rodentia > Muridae > Montemys > Montemys delectorum. Next base: position 43,970 of record JADRCD010222642.1, read on the forward strand.
CCATGCCGTGTTCCTGGCTTCTGGTGACAGCATAATCTAAAGAAGTGGAACAGGAATAGAAGTGGGCGGGCTCCAGGCAGGAAGGGTGTGTTCCCAGGGCACTCTGGGCCCTTCAGGGTTCCTGCACGATACAGCTTTAGCCTCATTTTGGTATTCTAAGAACAGCTGAAACCTCCCATACTTATAGTCACCAGAACTTACATAGTAACTAGTTAACTAGCCTAAGTGGCCTGGGATGGAGGGAGCTTAGGAAAAAATGAGGCTGATGGTGGGCGCTTGGAAGTCTGCTGGAGATCAGGTCAGAGGCTTTGAGAATCAGACCCATCAGGAGTCTTTGCTTACAGGGAGACACTTATTCCCATGCCCTCCCAATGAGGACCATCCCCACTGCTTGCAACTCAGAGTCCTGCACATAGGGCTGGCCAGCTCTCTGTGCCGTCAGAGACCATGGACAGATGCAAGGCCCTTCTGCCTTAGGTTCCAGGTATATTAACAGGTGGGCGTCACATGTGAGGGTGCTGGGAGGTAGACTTTGGAGGTGGCAGGTGCTAAGGTAGTAGTAACAACTGTGTTCTGCTAGCCTAGGGTCAAAAGACTCACAGATCAGAGGAGACAAAGAGGGACTGCTCTGACCTTCAGCTCGACCCCTGCAGGGACCACGATAGGCCGGAATGACAGCGAGTGGGGGCAGATGGGTGTAACCATGATGGCCGGCACGTTGGGATGGACCATGGAGGCCCCGGCTGCAGCTGCATATGCTGTGCTGCCCGTCGGGGTGGACACGATCACTCCTGGCAGGGACAGGGTGTAGGCATCATTTTGGGCCCATGTGGGGTTCTTGGGTCCCTAACTGCAACATGGGCCTTACCATCGCCCTGCACAGTGGTGATAAGGTGTCCATCCAGGTAGACATCCACGTTGGACAGATATGAGGAGGGACCTCTGTCGATCACCACTTCATTTAAGACCTGGAAGAGATGGAAGGCCATGGCACTGTACTCAGGGAGCGAGGTCATGGCTAGTGTTGCTATCAGAAGTACTGAAGGCTCACCACAAGTTTCTCATCCTGGTGTCAGGGATTCCAGCCCCGAGTTCACCCCACTCTGGTCCCCTCCTTGGGAGTTGAAGTTAGGCAGCTGGGGAATTTTCCACAGACCTGGTATTGCATAGCCTGCTTTCCACCCTCTGTGTCCAGACCATTTTCACTGAGGCCGTTGTGGATGGCTGTCTTCTTGTCTCTGGGCTCTTTCACCACCCTGACCTTCAGCCGGCTCCTCAGGATAACAGCGGCATTCCCTGGGGTCAGCAGGGTCCAGCTCAGGGAGGCTGGGGCCACCTCCAAGGAAGCTGGGACCCTTCCCTTTCTAAGTCAGTGACCATCAGTGCCTTTCATCAAAGCCACCCTGAGCAGCCCATGTACTGCTGGACTTCCCACTTTAGTAAGGAATGTTTGAAACATCTGAAATTTAGAAATTCCCAAATCTTGAAACTGCATCATTAAATAAAAAATATTAAAAGAAAAATAACCAAGGGGCCAGAGACATGACTCAGTGGTTAAAGAACATTGCCTGCTTTTAAAGAAGACCCAGTCCCAATTCCTAGCTCCCATATGTTGGGTAACAACTACCTGTAACTCCAGTCCCACTCTACACCTCCATGGGCACCAAGTACACACACAGCGAGTGCATAGACATACTTGTAGGCAAAATACCCATACACATAAAATTGAAAAACGAAATAAACCCACAGCAACAACAATAATCTCATCAAGTAGGAGCAAAACCCTGAACTGTTTTGGGAAATTCAGGATGTTCCAACTTACCCTCTATCACCTGATTCACTTGGGATTGGAAGTTCTCAAAGTTGAATGGGGTCAGAAAGCCTAGGGATCCAAGGTGGAAGGCCATAACAGGAGGCACACTGCCCTGTGGGTGAGGAGACCAGGTAGCATCACTGGATGACCCAGGAACCACCAAACTGTCAATAGTTGCACATCTTGGGGATGGGTAGGCATGAGCCAAGAAAGAGGCAGAAGAGTAAGGCAGGCCATCTCCCAAAGCAATGAGAAACAAGTGAGGAGGGCCAAAAAGAAACAAAAGCAACAGGACCTGACCAGTTAACTGGTCACACAGCAAAGATCTGGCCAGTACTAGATACAAGGCTATGACTGTGGTGACCATGCCCACAAGGCTAGAAGGTAGGCAGACTTGACAGAGACCTAGGGGATGGAAGAGGAGAGTTGGAGATGGCTTAGGCCCTATCTAAATATAAGTGGGCCTGAGCATAAAACTAAGGTTCAAAGTACAAGTTGCCTATAGTCCTTGGACAGAAACTTCTGGAGCAAAGCAGGGGTGACATCTTGCCAGTACCCCAAACCTACCCCCATCCCCAAGCTCCACACGGCTAGATGGGCTCTGTTCTAGCATCTCACCAGAGGGTACTGTCCACCTCCATCCCACTCCCTGCAGCACCATGCCCACTCTTCTAGCACACAAGTTAGGTCCTACCTTGCTGAGGGTGAGGCCAGAGGTCCCTTGGTGCCCTTATCTGCCTGAGGCTTTGGTTTCTAGCCTACTCCTGCACTGCCAGGTCTGTAGCAATGTGGTCACTCTTCAGGAGGAGTTTCCCCACACTGACAGGGCATGCCCACTCATCTCTACTCACCCAGGAGACCAGTTACTTGCATTATCTGTAAACTTGCTCTACTGCTAATAATTGGACTGAAAAAAATCTCCATCTCCTTGAGCAGTGGCGCTCAACCTTCCTAATGCTGCAACCATTTCATCCCATTCCTCGTGCTGTGCTGACCACAACATTATTTTCGGTGCTACTTCACAATTGCATTTTGCTATTGTTATGCACTGTAATGTAAGTATCTGTGTTTTCCGATGTCTCAGGTGATCTCTGTGAAGATGCTGCCTTGGAGTAAGAACACTAGGGAGCTTGTAGAGAAGGGATACTTCCACTGTACCCCAAAATACCTCAACACCCTAAAACATAGCCTTACCTGGAAAAGTGAGGAGGCATAGAGCAAGGTGCCATCTCCTCCAAGGCATATGATGAAGTCTATCTGGTTGGAAATGTCGTCATAATCTAGAAGACAACACAGAATGTGGCAACTGTTACCACACAAACCCTAGTGCCCAAGTGTGAAGATACCAACAGGGCAGAGTGCTAATGGCTTCTGCCAGCTGAGGGGGCTCAAGTCAGCATACCTTCACGGAAAGTGCAGAACTTCTTCTTCACTGGTCCAAAGTTTTCATCACTCACTATAGCAGGGTCTTCCAGAACTTTCTTTTCCACATACACGATCATGTTGTTTTCCTGGAAACAAAGAATGCATAGGAGCCCCTGCATAGCCCATTGTGCCCTCACTAGTCCAGTCCAGGTCATACTGGCTTTTCCAATTTGGGATGGGGTGAAAAAAGACGTTTTCTTAGCTAGCAAGTCATTTCCATACTGTTCAGTTCATTGCAACATAGTCAAGAACTCTGCCACTCAGGGTATCATAGAGGCCTCTTCCCAAACAGGTGGGGTTTTTTGTTTGCTTGGTTTTTGTTTTTTCGAGACAGGGTTGGTTTCTCTGTGTAGCCCTGGATGTCCTGGAACTCACTCTGTAGACCAGGCTGGCCTCAAACTCAGAAATCCACCTGCCTCTGCCTCCCAAGTGCTGGGATTAAAGGTGTGCGCCACCACTGCCTTGCCAAACCTCTCTTTCTTAAAACTTAGCCAGACAGGGAAGGTGTGTTATTAGCAACATCAAAGGGATTGAAGTGACGGTTAAGTGCTGCAACAGGACTCAGGAGGTAATGTCCTGAGGGTCCAGGAGGGTCTGAGGTCAGGAGGGCAACTTCCTCATGAGCACTTGACACAGTATAGGGCTCTTGCCAGATGCAGCTCCTCCACCAGGGGTCTCCCAGTCCCCAGCACTACAGGCTAGTAAGTGTGTTTTAGAATGCTTTAGTCATCTAAGTAGAAGGCCTATTGAGTCCTTGGTTCTGCTACCCTGACCAAGTCTCTTCCCAATGCCAGAACAGGATGCATCAACCCGAGCCTAGACCTGATCCTGCTTGCCTCACCTCCATGAGGTATATGCAGAGCTCCTTGAAGGGCTGCAGTAAGCTGGCATCTCGAATCTTTTTGATGACAAGCACACTCTTGGGAGACTTGTTCCATGTCAACCGTTGACTTGCAGGGTCCTGGATGTGCCTTTGGGGAGAGAAAAGAGCTCATACCAGCAGTTGTCTTTTCCTTGAAGAATTTGGAAAAATAAAAATAGCCACAAACTAGAAACAAGGAAAAATACATTGTCAACTGTATGCACAGCATCAGCAATGGTTCCCATCAGGGATGGCTGTCAGTCAGCCTGCAGCCATGTACCAGGAACACAATGGTTCTAGAGCAACTGTCCTAAGCTGCTAGTAGACCTTGAAGACCCACCTTGTCCAGCCACTGTCCACAAGGCTTTGGCCATATCCTCTTGGGCACCCTGCTTGCCAACTGTACCCTAATCACCTTCATGGGCCAGATCATATGTGTTATGGTGGGGACAGAGATGGCATAAAGCAGCAGAGGGGAAAGCCTAGGATATCTGTCAGCCCATAGAGGACATCTATTCCTCACAGAATCTATAACAGCTGGTTTGAGGACTCTGTCCTGTAGTCTACTATGGACTATTACTAGTCCCAGAACCCTTCAGAACATGTGTTTCCTTTGATGTACCTTGAGGGTGTATGGGCTTACCTCTCTATGCTACTGTATAAACTTAGCTGAGTCTTATTTATTAATTAAATTAATATAATAAGTATTAATTAAAATAATTTAAACTACTATTTATTATTATTATTATTATTATTATTATTATTATTATTAATTTTTGAAAGTGGTTCTCATTATGTGGCCTTGACTGGCTTGGAACTCATTAAATAGACCAGGCTAGCCTCAAATTCATAGATATCTACCTGCCTTTGCCTCCTGAGTGCTAAGAGTAAAGGCATGACCTAGTACCATGCCTAGCCTAGTAAATCTTTATTTCTGAAGTACCTTTTTTCCTGTCCAACACAATTTTCCCAATTATGAAATGAGTTTTAGCAGTCTGTGAGAACCCACAACCAACCTTCAAAATTATGACACAAACTACTGAAAGCAGAGGCCACGAGTGGTCGAAGCACTCACCTGTTCCTGGCATTCCTGGCATTTCTGGGAGGGAAGAGGCCACTCATCGCTGCCTCTGAGCCTCACCACCCGCCTGTAGTGCTCAGGACTCCTGAGGCAGTCTCCACCTTCTAGGAGATAGCAGGTGTATCCCCAGCACTGCCGTGTTCCCTTACTACAGACACACAGCCCTGCCTGGCCACCATGCTCCTAGTTGTGTATTACACTAAGTTTAATTTTTGTATCCTCAAAACTGAAAGCAAAACGTAGAAGACTTGTCAAGGTCCTATAGCAGTGTTCTCTAAACTAAGAAATCAAATAAACAAAAACGTAGACTCCCTTCTGACTACATGGCCCTTTTGCCTCATCATCTGGTTTAAAAATGAAAAAACACAAGGTTGACTATTAAGAGCAAAGAGGGCCAGTCTCAGCTCCCTGCTCCTAATGAAGGGCCAGGACCACCTGCCTAGCAGGCCTGGCAGGGCAGTGCCCAGGCCGGGCAGTGCCCAGGCTGCTGAGAACTGGGAGCATGAAAAAGGCAGGCCCGCCCACAGGGAGGCGGTCTCAGGCGGCCCGCAGGTGAAAGGGCTGCAGGTGAAAGGAGATCACTCCCTGAACTTGCCAGACTCCAGGTTCCAGAGAAGGTGGGTGGATCACAGACCTCTGCCCCACTAGAGCTCCAAGCCCACACCCTGTACCCAGCAGCCTATCCTGCCCATGTGTGGGTTATGGCTGCCTCAGGCTGGCCCAGCCCATGACTCTTTCAGCTCCGAAGCTCAGCAGGGTACAGCATGTGTCACCAGCATTATTATATGCAGGCCAAGCCTTCCCTGTGACCAGAAACCAGCTCAACTTCCTGTTGTGTCATCTACAGAGGAATGGTGACCATTCCAGGCAGTCTGGGATTCAGGTGCCATGTGGAGCTGACAGGCTCATGGCCTGTCAGAACCAGCTCTGAGTGATCTGCCATGCCAGCCAACAACAGAGACTGACATCCTCATATATCCCCATAAGGAAAATATAGCCTCAAAGTAAAGTCTCAAACTAATAAGGAAACGAAAATTCCTGGTAAGACCTCCATGTTATTTTGGGAATACTTGATACTTGGCAAATGTATAAAGCCCTCATTTTTATAACAGATGCTATGTGTCCATACACTGACATATAGAGGAATACAGAGATGCAAGTGACAGAACTCTACCTCAGAGCCTAGAGCTAATGGTCCTAGGCAGAGCAGAGAAAGATGCCTGTGCAAGACACTAACCCACAGTCCCAAAGCCCCTCACGTGAACTGTCTGACCTCAAAGAACGGCTTGCAGGACACTTTGTGTCCTGGCCTAAATAAATAACTGATATCTAAGCACTTGGGAGGCAGAGGCAGGCAGATTTCTGAGTTCGAGGCCAGCCTGCTCTACAAAGTGAGTTCCACGACATCCAGGGCTACAGAGAAATCCTGTTTCGTAAAACCAAAAAAAAAAAAAAAAAAAGGAGGGGGCTGTACACTGCTCTCGAAGAGGTCCCATGTTTAAGTCCTAATACTCATATCTGGTACAATCTGGAGTTACAATTGCCTGCAACTCCAGTTCCAGAGGGTCCAAAATCTTCTTGCCTCCATAGGAAGCTGCATACATGTGGTATAAGTAAACACATATAGATATAAGTAAGCACATACACATATACATGTATTATATACCTATACACACACACACACACACACACACACACACACACACACACACACACACACGCACATTGTAAACAAGCTAAAGGGCTGGAGAGATGGCTCAGTGGTTAAGAGCACTGACTGCTCTTCCAGAGATCCTGAGTTCAAATCCCAGCAACCACATGGTGGCTCACAACCATCTGTAACAGATCCAATGCCCTCTTCTGGTGTGTCTGAAGACAGCTACAGTGTACTTACCTATAATAAATAATTTATTATGTACTTACATATAATAAATAAATCTTTAAAAAATAAAATAAACAAGCAAACTGCTGGAGAGGCGTTAGGTAAGTGGCAAATGCTAAGCTGTGCAGGAAGGGGCTATAAGCAACTGGTGGTTGGCAAACACAGGAGACCACCAGGATACTGGGAAGTGGTGGGCAGGGATGTGGGCACCAGGCCAGGGGCAGGAAACAGAGGAGTGCCTAGAGCTCTGGGTAGTAGGGAGCTAGGGTGGGCCACACGTGGGACAGACAATGACACAGTGGATATTAGCAGACTGCTTGGTGTTGGTGCAATTTTGACTGCTAGATGTATGGATAAGAGGGTATATAGCATGTAAAGAACCCTTGCTGCCAATGATATACCTCTAGCAGCAGCAATAACACACAACTCTGCTCTGTGAACTCACAGGCATTGGACAATTTCCCTCAAACGCACTAACACTGGCATCCCTGCCTCCCTAGGGGCATAAGAACAGCATCATTACTGGGATTTATACCAACTCTGCAGCCAAGTTTCAAGTTTAAGAGCAGTTCCTTGGATGGCCTGCAGGTGGCAGAAAAGCAATGATGCTGTCCTCTCCAAGAGGAAGCTTAGAGCAGGGTTTCAACCAGGGGGTTGTGACCACTTTGGGGCTTGTATATCAGATATCCTGCCCATCAGATATTTACACTGTAACTCATAATACTAGGAAAATTACAGTTATGAAATAGCAATGAAATAATTTTATGGTTGGGGGGTCCCCATAACACAAGTAAGTGTATTAAAGGGTCACAGCATAGGGAAGGATGAGAACCATTAGTTAGAAGGTCATACATACATGGTCTTGGGTCAGGTCTCTAATCCAGACCAGAAAAAGGTGGTGTACAGCACAGGCATATGTGGCCTGGCCCAGCCCCATCATACATCACAGCCCTACCTACACTTGCCTTAGACAGAAGAGCAAAAATAAGGTGTCTCCAATCCACACACTCAGGCCAATCTTTTTACGAATCAAGTCAGCCTGTACCTCCCAGGCATTTACACTGGCCTTTTCACGCTATCTACTTTGAAGAAAAGGGAAAGCTCAGAACAGACTCTGGATGCACAGAAAACATCTCTAGATGTGGGCAGAGAGAGCCAAACCAAAACCAAAACCAAAGGCGCAGAAATGAAATACTCCTGCGTCCTTGAACATTTCCTTCCTGATTTCTTTTTTTTTTTATTTATTATGTGTTAGTACACTGTAGCTGTCTTCAGACACACCAGAAGAGGGCGTCAGATCTCATTACGGATGGTTGTGAGCCACCATGTGGTTGCTGGGATTTGAACTCAGGACCTTCGGAAGAGCAATCAGTGCTCTTAACCACTGAGCCATCTATCCAACCCCCCCTGATTTCTTTTGTGTGTGTGTGTGTGTGTGTGTGTGTGTGTGTGTGTGTGTCTGTCACAAGGAGATCGCCAACGTACGGCTGTTCTTTCCTTCCACCATGTGAGTTTTTGTTTTTTTTGTTTTTGTTTTTTTTTCCAAGACAGGGTTTCTCTGTGTATCCCTGGCTGCCCTGGAACTCACTCTGTAGACCAGGCTGGCCTCGAACTCAGAGATCCACCTGCCTCTGCCTCCCAAGCACTAGGATTAAAGGCGTGCGCCACCACTGCCGGGTATCACCAAGTGAGTTTTGGATAACTCAGGCTGTCAAGCTTGGCAGTGAGTGCCCTTACTTACTGAGCCACTGCTGGCCCCAACATTATAATTTTGTTGTTGTTTTCCTTTCCTTTCCTTCCCTTCTCTCTTCTCTCCTCTCTCTTCTTCTCTTCCCTTCCCTCCACCCCCCCCCCTTTCTTTTTTTTTGAGACAGGGTTTATCTGTGTACATATCGGATTGTTCTGAAACTCACTCTGTAGTCTGTAGATTAGACTGACCTGGAACTCAAGGGATCTGTCTGCTTCTGCCTCCCAATCCCTGAGGGCTAGGATTAAAGGTGTGAGCCACCAGCGCCCAGGTATCATTATAAAGTACTAGTATCAACCCACCTGAGGGATTTTTTTTTTTTTTCACCCATGACAAAACACAGCTAGATACTGTGGAGAACACAGGGCAAAACATTTATTCTTTTGCAGGGTTGTGAGGAGCACACAGGATGGGATGTGGCCAGTGGTAGGGTGCATGCCTGTCATGGGCAAGTCCTGGTCCCATCTCTAGCATGGCAAACCCACAGTTCAAACATATACATGAACAAAGAGAAGCATCTTTCAAGCAACTAAAATCAGGTTAAAAAAAAAAAAAAAATTCCTATTTCTATACTTGGTACAATTAAAGGAGATACCTGTTAGAATGTGATTCTCATCATTAGAAATAGAAAACTGGGGCTGGAAAGATGGCTCAGCAGTTGAAAGCACTGGCTGCTCATCTAGAGATCCTGAGTTCAACTCCCTGCAACCACATGGTGGCTTATAACCTTCTACAGTGGGATCTGATGCCCTCTTGTCATGCAAGCATACATGCACATAGAGTGCTCATATACACACACACACACACACAC
>JADRCD010222644.1:0-13691 GCA_019843815.1 Montemys delectorum
CCCTTTTCTTCTGATAGAAGTTCATCATCACCATCACCATCATCATCATCATCACCATCATCATCATCGACATCATCATCTCTTTCTCTTCTGTCTCCATTTGAGAGAGAAAAAGGACTATTAAAGACACATTGAAGGGTACTATGCATATAAGAACAATTAATCAGGTTGCTAGCCTTGTTGGTAAAGTCAGTTCCTTACACCTAAGGAGAGAAGATTTGTGAACATTTTGGATCAAGATACCCCATGGAATGTTACTTCTCATTTTTAGAAAGTGACAATTCATGATTCAGAAATGTAATGAGAGTACACACCACTTCTGATGCACAATTTTTGAAGCAGTTTTGTTCAAACTCGCATGTACAACCCATCCACTGGCAAACATTACCTTATGGCTTCATGCTTTGAGGGGAATTACTCAGAATCTCCAGAAATTAGGCCTATTAATAAGCATCACTCAGGACAGGGGACTGCAGGCTGAAAGCCTTGGGAAAGTAGCCAGCAACCCATCCAGTCCTTCACCTCACTGCCTGCCAGATGGTCAACTTCAGCAGCTTGCAAAAGGCACAACTTCTCTCCTGTTGCCAGCCTGTGGCCTTGAAGATGACTCAAGGGTTATTTTAACTTTTGCCAGTAATTTACACTTTCAACAAGACTGTTTCATGACTACATTACAAATCTAAACTCAGAAGGATCAAAGGTCTTGAAAATCTTAAATTATAAGGTAATTTTCAAGGCATCTAGATGGTCTCTTAGCCAGCAAGATATATATTTCCCTGAAAAAATAATGTATGAAAAGAGTCAGGTCCTATGAGCAATATTTTATAGAGATAATGGTTGTCAGATACTCATTACTTATTAGAAACTTGGAAATGTGCCCTTGCCAAATTCTTACTAAGGAAGTGAGTTCAGCATCCCCATGTCATCTACAGAGCCTGCAAGGATGGGTCAGGGTAAATAATTTTTCTGACACCTCAAAACATTTGAACCATTTCTCCTAACTTATGATCATAAATCTTAACTTACATTGGTCCTAGCAGGGAAATTATGTAAGATTGTGAAGTTGAAGAGTGACCCAATGAGCCTTCTCTTTTAGAAAAAAAAATTACTTTAATAACCAAAGACAAAGTATTAATATCAACATGTCCAAAAGGGAAGATAAAGAGAATTGTGACATCACAGCATGTGGAGACAAGCAAAGACTATAAAGTGAGATACCATCTTCAGGTTGGAGGTCAAAGTAAACAAAAAGACACATCTGAATTATAATAAAATTGATTTTTATAATTTTTATATCTGCATATTTCCTTTTAACTACACTTTCCTTTGTCTAGTGTAAGCAAGAACATCTGATGGGTTTGGTTTTTGTTTGTTTGTTGTTGTTGTTGTTGTTGTTGTTATAAACAAGGTCCTGTGCCCCTTAAGGCAAGGGTGACTCCCTTGGCCCACTCATCCTTTTAAGCTCACTGTCTGGCACACCTGAGTGAGACCGAATGGCATGTGATTCGCTGTTTTTTTTTTTTTTTCCTGATGTTTAACTTTTTAAACAAACCATTAGCTCAATTACTTCAAAGAACTCTACATCCAAGCCTTCCATTAGCAAATACTACCTTCTCTTATGTTCTTAAATGGTGTTTAGGGAACATTAATCTCATAGTTGCCAACATTGCTTTTCTGAGGATAAAACTCATGTTTTTATCCTTTCTCTGATGATACAATGAACACAGTAGGGACAATGAACATAGTAGGGACATTGACAAAGACAAGAAAACACCAAACCCTCCCCATTCAAACCTGTTGACAGTCTTATATCCTTCCAAAGACTAGGTCACTTTATTCTTGTAAAACATCCATTGTTGCTCACCAGAAACAATGCTCTCTCAAACATATTATCAAAGGAGAATATACATTAATCCTTAATTAGGTCAAGAAAGCTACCCACAAATTAGAAAACACAACTCATGGATATATTCCTTTGACCAGGAGTCAATCCCTTTAGTCCACTTTCTGTTACTATAACAAAATATCTGAGGCAAAATAGTAGTTTAAAAAAAAATAAAAGCTCATTTGGTTTATGACTTTGAAGGCTGGGAAGTCCAAGCATCTCATAAGTGCTTACTTGCTATGTCATGGCAGAAGGCACTGCCTGGCAAGGCATAGCTCTTGTATCACTGTATTTTCATAAGATCCCTAATGCATGACCAGTGCTATCAAGATGGTGGTATCAGCTTTAGAGACGCGAATAGGGTGAGCAAGACTTTTTGCTGAGATACATGATATTTCTGTGGCAGTGACTGTTCCTGACGCTAGCACCCTATCTATCAGAACAAGGATTGGAGAATCGTAAACCTCAGGTTTCTGGAATCAGTAAGTTGTGAGCAATTCATCTGATCACTGAACAATCATGTTGATGTCACAGACTGTTTTGTGAGCATGCAAACCAAAAAGAAAAGTAAAAAGTTATTCCTCCACAGGGCCATAAAATATTTAGAGATGATAGGGTTGTGTGTAATAGCTAATAACCTTTTGAACTTTGTGGCCCAAGAAAGAAATGCCTCTCCAATTCTCTTTCTACTCATAGGCAGGTGATCCTGTGGGACTATGTCAGTCCAGCTAAAAATACGTTTGTCCTTGTCCTTATGTAGTGCCGTCCTACTGATTTTATGTTTTAATGGGAACAGTGGATCTCCTTACGTGATCCCCCAAAACTAAGTGGTTGATTTTTCCTACCTATTAAAACAACAGGCAGATTTAGCAATGGAACACAACACAGCGTCTTGGGTGGTGCCCCCGAAGGTCCATGCATTGAAGACTTTGGGTCTATTCCAGTGATGTGTAGAACCTTCCAGAGGTGGGACCTCTTTAGAGGACTTAAGGTCATAAGAGATTTGCCATTAGAGGGGATTGTGAGATCCTGGCCTCTTCTTGTTTTTACCATGAGGCTTTACACTAACATGTGCTCTGATCACATGTTCTGCCTTGCCAGTTGACTAAAACAACAAACCAAGTAACAATGCCCTGAGTCCCCAAAGGCCTTTCCTCTTTACAAGTTGATTTATGTGGCATACTTTCAAATGGGATGTATGTGGGTGTTTTTCATGTACGTCTGTGTACCACACATGTGCCCGGTGCCCATGGAAGCCAGAAAAAAAAGGGGGGCATTAGATGCCCCTGGAACTGAAGTTACTACCAGCAGAGAGCTGGTACTGGTAATCAAATTGTGGTTCTCTGGAAGAGGAGCCAATGCTCTTAAATGCTGAGCCATCTGTCCAACCTTATTGATTAATGGACACATGGACTATCACGTTTGTACCACAGTTTATTCAACCAAGCCCCCACTGACAGATATTTGTGCCTTTTCTCTTTCACTATTACATAACTACAATCAAAATATTGAGTGTAGCTCATTGCCAAAGGTACCTGTACTCAGGTAGAACACAAGACAGAATTAGTTTGCCAGTCCATTTTTGGAAATGATTTTTGGAGGCACAATTGCTGAGGCAAAGAACATTTTTGTGCCAGCAGTTGATGAGTCCACTCTGTGCAGATATTTTACATTATCACAAGCAGCGGGTCACAGAGTCTTTTCTTACCAACCACACCAGCCATCTTGCCTCTGACAGATAAGTGATATCCCATTGTAGTTATGGTATCTGTCTCCTGTTTGAAAAGAGGATGAGAATTTTTTCATATGTTTAAAGGTAATTAAAGTACATTTCAACTCAAAGATAAATAAATAAAAGCAATAAGCAAAATTGCTAACTCACAAGGCAGGCGCATCAGGAGAGCATTAGATCACTCATCAATAGTCAGAGAAGCAAGGAGAGTGAAAACTGACAAATTTCAAATGCTGAAGGTCAAAGGCCAACCGAGATTGCTGTTTCCAGCCAAGCTATTCTGTAAAGAAATGGGGCCATTCAAGGCCCACATAAACTAAGGCAGCTCATGACTACCAAGACAGCGCTGCAGAAGCAATGCAGCACTCAGAGGAAGAGGAAAGACACACTCAACCCCAAAAACATAGCACAGAGTCAGTTTCTAGACTGAACAGAATAAACGAAAGCCATCCAGGAAGGAACCCTCATGTCCCATGGAGTAAGCCAACCAACTGTTGATATGTACAAGGAAGGAATAAAAACCAGCTCAGTCAACCAGATCCATGCCTAACAAAATTGTATCAGAGTGAAATAGGATGTTTGCAGAACAAAATAGAGAAATTCCAGAGTCCGTGGTAAGTGCCCACCACTGGGAAGGATGCTCCAGGAGCGTGAGCAGCAATTTCAGCCAGAGCCAGTGAAAGGTTACCGGCAGCAGGGACCGCATCTTTCCATGAGCTGCAAAAGATTGCCCAGGGCTGCGACTGGTATCAGTAGCCCAGCAAAGGAATAAAGACAAAGAGGAGACCAGTACCCAGGCGGAGATCAGGCTCAGACTCCGCCCCTCCACCCAGTGCTTTACGTACCTTCCATCATCCCTATTCGATACAGAGTAAGCTTAGTAGGCCAGCCTGGCCCTGCTCTGCTCTCATTCTATTTCCCCCGTTTCGCTTCTAACCTTTGCGTTTCCCTTTTGATACACTTTCCCAAAGAAAAGTCTGGTCTGGCTTCCGTGGTCTGTCGGTCGCCTTGGTCTCCTGAGAACCCAGGTCGCTTTAGGGCCTCTGACCTTTCTTTCCTGTCTCTCTTCGTTCTGACTTCGGCCACAGCTGCCTCACCTCCTGCCCATTGGCGCTCGTGCACACACTTCTGTCCTTCTCCTCCTCTGTCTTTTTTTTGCCCCCTGTCATCTGAATGCTAACCAGTAGTCTTGCTTCTTGCTTTTCCATTCACATCATCCGTAACCAAGATCTTAGAGTGCACAATACGGTCAGTGTTCCCCACATCCTAAATCTATCCGCATCGGAGGAACCTTCGCACTGATTATGACTAGATTAGAAAAGGCCAACATGGAGATCATTTTCGTCCCTGCAGACACTGTCCTGCTTTGAAGGTAGAGCTGGAGACAGGAATATGGCTGAAGGTCCAGCTACTATGCCATAACCCAGACCAAAGGAATTAAATCGTAAGTCTAAGTCAACCCCTCCAAAGCGCTTCTCTTGGAGATTGCGAACATATATGGTGAAAGAATAATGGTAATTAGAATATAATCTAATCAATGTCCAGATGACTAAATTCCAATACACACCACACACACACACACACACACACATGCACACATACCACACATGCCCATACACACATGCATACACACACCACAGAGACCACACATGCCCATACACACATGCATACACACACCACAGAGACACACACCACATGCACCACGCACCAACCACATATACCACAATCACACACACATGCACACATACACATACCACACAGACCACAGACACTACACACACATACCACACAAACATACCACACTCACATATACATGCACACACATATGCATTCGCCCATACACAAAAATGTTTAAATTAAAAAATGTGTTCAAAGAAATACGAGGATGCTTTTAAACTCCCAAATGGATTCAAAAAGATTACGAACAAACAGCTAAATGAAATAAATTCAATACAAGATTTGAAAATGAGATTCAGTAGAGAGAGCTGGCAAGATGACTCAGTAGAGAAAGGCACCTGCTGCCAAGCAAAATGACCTGGCTTCAACCTCTGAAACTCACAGAGTAGAGGAAAGCACTGACTCCTGCACGGTCCTCTGACTCTTCCCCGCCAGCCATGGCACACACTGCATCCCTGACAAGCACAAAATAGAAAACGAAAAGCAAATCGGTCTGAAATCCTGGAAATGAAAAGTTCATAGCAAAGGAACAAAAGCTCCACGGAGAGCTTCAGCAACAGAATGGATCTAAGAGACGACAGGATGTCAGACAGGCACTGCATCTTGTCAGTCTCTCTCTCTCTCTCTCTCTCTCTCTCTCTCTCTCTCTCTCTCTCTCTCTCTCTCTCTGTGTGTGTGTGTGTGTGTGTGTGTGTGTGTATTTATGTGTGTGTGTATTTATGTGTGGGTGTGCATATTTATGTGTGAGTGTGCATATGTGTGCATTTTCATAGGTGCTGGGGATTCGAACTTGGGTCTTCATGCTTGGACAGCAGGCACTTTACCCACTGAGTCCTCTATCCAGTCCATTCTACAGCTATGTTATCCATGTATTAACAATAAGGAAAATTAATTGGCAGTAATGGTGTTGAACATGATTGGCAAATGCTTATAATGGATAAACTTCAAAGTATTAGTTTTACACAATATAAATTTATTTCTACAACATATAAAACCCACTTACCAGGAGACTTGGTTCCATGTCTACTTAAAACACTCCATTAGAAGCTGATGCTAACGAAGCCTCTGCCAGCTTCAAGATGGTTCTTGAGGCTTTGCTGGGAGCCACAATCCAGAGAGTGGAATATTAAAGAAAGCATGAATAATATGGGAGCCACCATCAGCGAGTGGAATATTAAAGAAAGCGTGAATAATACATGGGAGCTCCTTTGGGTGGGAGAGGCTTTCCAATGGCAGACAACACATCTATCCAACTTTAATTAAATACATGGCTACACCCAGGAGCAAGAGGACTGAGCAATAGAGTTCAGTAGCCCAGTGACCTCCAAAGGGCTAGTAGATAGCTAGTTGTCTCTGCTACGACATCTGCATCCACAGGAGTGACACTCGAGACAATTAGGAGGCAGAGATGAGGATTCAGAATAAAAAATTCGGTTCCATGTTGAAAAATACTGCTTCCAAAAACAAAAATGCTGTAGCCTGACCCCTGGAATCTAGGAACGCTACAAAAGACAAAAAGGACAGAAAGATTAAAAGGAAGTGAGAGGGAGTAAGGGGGAGGAAAAGGGAAGAAAGGAAAGAGATGGAGGAAGGGAGGAAGGGATCTTAAAGTAAGTAGTTACACCAGGTCATCTGAGGAGACCCCAAAATACAACCATGTGTAGCCTTAAAAGGAAGAAGCAGAGAAAGGCTGCACACACAGATATAAGACAGACAATGCCATAAAATGACACCCATTTGAAACTGAAGATCTTGATTTCAATGATGCAGCCACAACCCAGGGAAGACCAGCAGCTGCCAGAAGCTAAACGGGAAAAAGCAACAGATTCGCCCAGAGCTTCTGTATGAGCGATGCCCTGCTGGCATCTTTGTTTCATCATGGAGCTGCTGGTTTCACATGTCTCACCTCCAGACTTGTGTCACTTGGTTTTGAGCGGCTACCCTGTAGTGATTTGCTATAGAGACCATAGGAAACTGGTACCTAGCCCAAGAGGATTAAGTGACTTAAGAGCTCACAGTTAATCATAAGGAGATAACCAAACACCAAGCGTCTTTGCTGGGCTAGCGAGATGGCTCAGCAGTGAAGAGCACTGACTGCTCTTCCAGAGGACCAGGGTTCAATTCCCAGCACACGCATGATGACTTACAACTGTCAGTAACTCTAGTCTTAGGGGATCCAGTGCCCTCTTCTGGACTCCAAGGGCACCCCACACATGTGGTACACAGGAGAAAAAAAACTATAAATATAAAATAAAAACAAATTCTCTTTATCTTTGCAGTATCCCTTCTGTGTTTAGAGTGAAGAGGTTTGTACTAGATACTAAAGGGCTGATAGTGGACGTGAAGACAGGAGAGGCTCTAAGATGGGAATATTAGAAACTTCATTCTAGCTATTCTCAGCCCACTAGCATAAACGTTTGACAGCTTCCAGGACCTGAATTTTATAGGAGAAGAACAGAGTTTCTAGGGCACTGAGCTGGCAGCCACATCTCTAGCCAGGAGCATGAGTCAGCTGAAAGCAGTGGGCACTGCAGCTAAGAACGCAGAACAAGTGAGCTACTTGGGTCTTGCCTTTTCTCTGCTTCTAATTTGCAGGTATAATAGAGCAGCATATTTTTTTTTTTCAACCGAAAAAGACTCTGGAATTTGGCAGGCAAAATCTATAGAGATTGATGGCCCTTTTAAGCTGGGAACCTAATTAATTGATGAAAATGATGAATGTGGCTGAGAGTTATGCTCTGCTGCTCCCGGGCTCACCATGCACCCCCATATCAGGGAATCTTCATCAAGGCATCGACTCATCTGCCAATGAAAAAAATATTGCCCGTGGTACTGATTCACAAGAGTAATAGGATGCATTCCATTAACCAGCTCAGACTCAAAGAGGGACCTCTTGGAATTAGGAACTTCCTACCCCCAGAGGAGTCTGAGGAAATCAGAAATCATTAGGTTGGCTCCTAGTAACATGGTGCATAAAAATGAGGGAACTGAATTTCCCAGCTCCCAGATTGCCTTGTCTCCCTCTATGCAAGACTCAGTTCCATGCACAGGATCTAGTTACATCGTGTGACTCCCGAAAGACCAAAGAGCATTGCATTTGTTGTCAGGGGATCTGGTTCAAGTCCAACGCTATTAAAACAGATTTGGAGACTCATGGAACACTTGTGCTTCGATTTTCTTGCCTGTAGTAACAGGAGCCACTAAGCTCTCCCCCACTCTGCCGTCTAGGATCCTGAATCTGTACAATTTATAGTATTGGGAGCAGGATATCTGGACACATGGAAACATCTGCATGCCTGACTGCATCCTTCAGGCCTAATAAACAGAAGGGGGATAGGGTCTGGATATCCCTATATGCATGACTGGAGCACATTGACACAGAGTACTCTGCCCTGCAAGCATCACTGAGCTATCGTATAAATTTCATAGATTCGTTATCTATCTGCTGCTCCTGAGCTCCAGGGCTGTGTACATTCCCAGCTGGTGACTTCACAAGAATGGATCTGTTCTGGTGGAAGAGTGATCAGTATTAAATGAAAGCTCTAATTACCACATCGTGAAACATCACCAGAGTGACTGATTATCTTGGCAGTCAGTTTGACTGGATCTTAGATCATGTAGGAGCACTCCTCTGCATGGGACTATGAAGCATTTCCTAGAAGCATTGACAGAGTAGGGTAAGATGTGCCCAAGGACAGGCAGCATCCTCTGTGGCAGCACACATATAGAGATTGAAGAAAACCAGCATAGCTTTTGCCTGTTCCCCTTTACTTCTTGCTAGTGAGTGCATCCGCTCTGCTAGTACCACACTGTAGTCGTTCTTTACGAACATCACAACCCAGGTTCTTTAGCCTTCTGAAATGAACTTATCTAATGGCTCTTCAGATCCTCTAGACCTTCAGCTTCAGATTTGAACTGTGGAGACATCCAACTTCACGGGCCGAACGGCTATTGGTTTCTCAACCCCTCCAGCATCTTGACAAACACTGTTGGATAACCTATGTGAGCCAATCTAATCAACCCTCTTTGTAGTATCCATTCATTCCTTAGTGTCTGTTCCTCTAGAGCGGTGGTTTTCAACCTGTGCATTGCAAACCCTTTGGAAAGCCTCTTATCTCCAAAAATATTTGCATTATGATTCTTAAGAGTAGCAAACTCATAGCTATGAAATGGCAACAACAAATGTTATGGTTGGGGTTCATCACCACATGAGGAGCCATGTTAAAGGGTTGCAGCACTAGGAAGGTGGAGAACCACTATTCTAGAGAACCTCACCTTAAGACAGCCTTGTGTCCTTTGTGGTTGGTTTGAGACACTAGAGACTGATACTGGAGCCTCATGCACAGCAGGCTAGTGCTGTACCACAAAGCCACATTCCTGGGCCACTCTTTACCTTTCCTTTTGAGAAAAGGTCTGAACGAATTGCCTAGTCTGCCTGTCCTTGCCATCTTCCCGTCTCAATCTACCGTCTCTAAGATTATAAGCTTGTGTCACTGGGCCTGGCTAGGCCTTTGTATTCATTACTTTTGCTGCTAGGTCCGAAGACATGACAAGAGGTAACTTAAGAGAGCAAGGGCTTATTTTAGCTTACACTTCAAGAGAACACGGCCCATCCTGGCAGAGAGTGTGGCAACAGGAATCTGAGTAATTAGGCCACATTGCATCTGGAGTTAGGAAGTGGACAGGAAGTGAGCCCAAGCTGGAAAATTCTCAAAGCCTGTTTCTAATGACTTATCTCTTCCAATGAGACCTGGCCTCCTAAAGTTCCCTCAGCTTTCCAAAGCAGTATCTCCAATTGGAGATAACATGTTTACATACATGTCTCTGTGAGGCACACTTACTTACATTTAATTCACAGCAGCCTTACTTCTAGAGAAGATAAAAATAATCTTCCCCAGATAATATAGGGGAAATGTAGCTTGGTATGGAAAAAAATTAACAACCTATGTCATATTATAGAAATCCAATAAAAGTATATGCTCAAATTCCAAAGCCTCCAGTCTACTAAGCCAGCAAATGGACCTGTTTCCTAGTAGGCAGCCTTATGTGTCAGTAGAGTAGAATCTGTTTCCATTGTGAACTTCGCTCTTCTGTGTACTGGAGGAGACAAGAGGTAATTTATATTTTCTCATATTAAGCTTCTTTCTTTATGATATGAAGATAATGACTCCAAGAAAATGTTGTCAGGATTCGAAGAAGCTAAATAAACCTTCTGTTGAGCCAGGGATAGATATCTGCTTCCAAGAACTGATTTTGCCAAAGAGTGAGGAAAGACTGAGGGATGAATAAAAATAGAGAGAAACCATAAATGACCATTGCAACTAGCTTGACTAGAAAGGGAAGCAAAGAAAGAGAGATGGAGGGCTGAGTGGAGACAGACTTTTTCTTAACCTGTATGTGTGGGGGTGACATGTCATTTGTTTTTGTGATGCTAGGAGTTGGAACTCAGACCCTTACACATACTAGACAAAAGCTCTATGACTGAGCCACACTCCCAGCCATCTTCCTTTCTTCTTTCTTCCTTTCTGGTCCTACTGGTAAGTTGGGATTTGATTAAAGGTGATGGATCAAGGTCCCCAAAGAAGCATAAGAAATGGAACCCAGTAACTTTAGTGAGAAATTGGAATAGAGTGAACACAACTGTGGGCTTAAGGGGGAGGGGCTCCAATGCAGAAGGAGAGCAGCTAAGGCCTCTTGCTCAGGCAGTGACTGTGTCCTCGGAAGTGCCTTTGCCTGAGGACCATGGTGTACGCTGAGGTTAGGATTGAAGCCAGCCACATGGGGAAAGAAAGGGCTGGGTATTCAGAGTTATAAATATTCAAGAAGTTGTGAGGGTGTGACTTTATTGCATTACCTGCCTCTTAGAGTTCACCTAAGACACATAAAAGAATTGTGGACAAAGAGCAAGGGCTCCGTGGGAGGTGAAAACTGAATCTGTAAGCTACCCTCCTCTGAAGTTAAATACTTCTTTCCACAATGTCTCATTGGAAAAGCTAAGGGATACAACACATGCTTCACACAGATGCTTAGGGAATGGAGTTCAGCAGAGTCTGGACTCTGATAGCAGCAGTATAAAAACGCAGGGTGCTTACTTCATGGCTGCGTAATCTGCTTTGCTCAAGCTTCAGAACATGCAGATGTAGGTATTCCCAAGAAGAAGGCAGCGCATGCTAACAAGAATCACTGCGTTCGTCAGTACTATGGCTTGGCTGTGGCTTGCCCCCACCAAGGGGCTCCAATGTTGAAGGCTTGGTCCCCAGCTGATAGAGCCAATCACTGAGAGAGAGTTGAATCATGAGGACACTACTTTCATCAACTGGCTAATCTATCAATGAGCGCATACTGAATGAACTACTTGGAGGTAGAGTCTGCTTGGAGTTAAGTATGTTCCCAAGGGTATGCCTGGCTTCTTCCTATCAGTACCCTCTTCACAGCCTGCCTACCCCATGTGAGCAGCCTTCCCAGCCACTGGTAGTGTCTGCCATCATTGCCTGCCTCCCCATGGGCTCATAGACATTGAGCTAGTGAGCCATGGACTGAAAACTCTCACAGTGTGAGCCAAAACCAATCTTTCCTACTTTGAGTTGTCAATGAAATGTTGACTCAACAACTGTTATTACTAATTTACCAGCTAAAAGTTAATTAGAATTCAAATATGCAATTTCTTTTACAGGTTTATTAAAAATTATTTGAAGTGGCATGTCAAATGTCCCACCTCAACTACTGATCTCTCTGCCTTTCCCACCTCAGTCAATGATGTCAGTATTTAGCCAGTTGTTAAGCAAACTGTAAGGACCCTCGGGCTCACTCTCCCCTCCTCCTGAAACCTCCAACCCACTAGCCAGTCTTGCTACTTGAACAAAGGAAATATTTTTCTGAACCTAATCACTTTGTACAATGCCAAATATCTAATCCAAACATCTGAAAAATTTCCTATGAAAATCCATAGTTGCTCTCTGGGCGGTGGTGTGTCAGCTCCTGCTCCAGTCCAAACCTTTGTCATCTCTCACCCTTACCATTTGCATGCTCTCTTAAATTCTCAAAACTCTAGTCTTTGTTGTCCGGTGGGACATCCTTTTCACTGCGGCCCCTTTGAAACAACACTCAAATTCTGTTGCTTATATTCCTAAAAACATGGCACACCATTAAAATCAGAACAGGCCCAGATCCTGGCTCTCCAGTGACCTGTGACCTTGTCTCAACTGCCATCTCCCACTTCATTTCCTACCGAGATCTCTTCACTAGCCACTCTGCTCACGGTGACCACTTGGCAATTCTTTGAATTCCTAAGCTTTCCATCTCTTCAAGTGTTACCTATTATGATTCTTTCTCCTTGAAATCACCCTATCATGGGAGATGCACCCTTGTTTCTACCACCACTCCAGAGGAGTCTGTTCTGATCTAACCAACAGAAACACTCCATTATATCCACATTCACCCCAACACTCTGTATCCCTTCAGCTTGGGTAATTTCCCTAGCACAATGTCCAAACTCATTCCACTTACTACTCTATGTTGTAAAGACTTCTCTGTGTCTATAAATATTAGAAGGAGAAAGACCGGGTCCCATTTGTTGATGTGTCTATAATGACTCTAACAGTTCTAGTAGGTACTTGAAACAATATTTGTCGATGGAACAGAGAATGGTGGGATAGATAAAGATGATCAATGGTAAATGATTTGAAGATAAGATCCAATTCCAAAGGCCTCTCTATCCTCTTATAATTCTTCCATACTGTGTTGTCAATAAATCCTTGAAAACCTTCTTGAAGATCTGTGGGGCAACATTGAACACTATAAAATTGTAATCAAGAAAAAACGATTCTTGCTAATAACATAAATGCCTGCTCCCTTTCTCTGCCGCATCATTAGCATATCACAATTCAACAAAGAACTGCTTCTGACCTGGAGAAGGTCTACACTGAGTGAGGTAGAAAGGCTGGGCTCTTTTACTCTATTTGGATTGCTCAGAGTCAAGAGTACAACCATGTCAGAGGGATCTAGAGTTAGAATAGCTTTAAGCCCTGACTGGTTACTTCCTATGTAGTAACTGTCTTAGTCGAGGTTTCTATTTCTGCACAAACATCATGACCATGAAGCAAGTTGGGGAGGAAAGGCTTTATTTGGCTTACTTCCACATTGCTGTTCATCACCAAAGGAAGTCAGGACTAAAACTCAAGCAGGTCAGGAAGCAGGAGCTGATGCAGAGGCCATGGAAGGGTACTGCTTACTGGATTGTTTCCCCTACTTGCTCAGCTTGCTCTCTTATAGAACCAAAGACTACCAGCCCAAGGATGGCACCACCCACAGTGGGCTGGGCCCTCCCCCATCAATGTCTAACTGAGAAAATGTCTTACAGCTGGATCCCATGGAGGCATTTCCTCACCTGAAGCTCCT